>ML663615.1:0-13593 GCA_007570785.1 Antilocapra americana | reverse complement strand
GGCAGTTTGTTTCTTTCAAAGAATTCACCCATTTTCATTGATCTTGTTGGATTTATGTACGTAAAGCTATGCTATTAATGTCTGGTTGTTTTCCTTTTATCTGTAGGATCTAATGTCCTTTCTTTCATGGCTGGCATTGGTAATCTGTGTACTCTCTCTCTCTCAGATCAGAATGGTAAGACACTTGTAAATTTTATTCATCTTTTCAAAGAATCAGCTTTTGGTTTCATTTCTGTTTTCCAATGATTTTCTGTTTAATTTCTTTATTATTTACATTAATCTCCTTCATTTGTTTTAGATTTAATATGCTCTTCTTTGGCTATATAAGCATTTGCATACTATAAATTTATTTCACAATGCTACTGTACTTTTATTGCACACATTTTGTTGGGTCATATTTGTCAAATGCTTATTCATTTTTATCTAGAAGTTTGTTGTTTGATTTTCAAATATATGGGAACTTTCAGAGTACTGAATATTGATTTCTGGTTTAATTCTAGTAAGGTTATTGAGCACATTTTGTATGCTCTAGATAATTTTGTGTTTATCAAGACTATTTTGTGGCCCAGAATACAGTTTACATCTCTAACTGCACAGCTGGTTAGAGCGCGGTGCTAATAACGCCAAGGTCGCGGGTTTGATCCCCGTACGGGCCAAGCTTGGCGAAGACTACCGTTGCCCGGCCGGTTAGCTCTAACTGCACATTTAGAGTGTTTATTCTACTGTTGTTGTGGGAAAGTTTTAAACAATATTAATTAGATTAAGCTGGTTATTAGTACTGTCAAGGACTTTTATATACTTACTGAATTTTTGTCCTCCTATTTTAGCTGTTACTGAAAAAGAAATGATGTTTTTTATTGAGATATAATTGATATACAATATTATATTCATTTTGAGTGTACAACTTAATGATTTAATATATGAGTATATTTTGAAGTGATCACCACCTAAGTCTAATTAACATCCATCAAGAAGCATGGTGAACAAGCTCCGGGAGATAGTGAAGGACAGGGAAGCTTGGTGTAGTACAGTCCATGCGGTGGCAAAGAGTTAGACACGACTTAGGCACAGAACAACAACAAAGCATGGTCACAAATTTCTTCCTTGTAATGAGAACTTTAAGATTGAGTCTCTTAGCAACATCCAAGTGCTGAAGTGTTGAACACTGCCCAGAATGAATTTCTGAGTCAAGGCAGAATGCCTGGCAGGACAAGCGTGCAATACAGTATTAACTATATTCACCCTGCTGTACACTGGATCCCTAGCATTTGTTTTATAATGAAGCTTTGTACCTTTTGACCTTTATACCCTTTTTACCCACCTCCAACACCCTCACTCCAATGACCACCAATCTGTTCTCTGTATCTATGAGTTCATTGGTTTTTTGGTTTGTTTTTCTTTTGGATTCCATGTATAAATGAGATCATACAATATTTAACTTATTTCACATAGCATAATGTCATCAAGGTCCATTCATGTTGTCACACAATACAAGGTTTCCTTCTTTATATACCTTAATAATATTTCATTATTTATTAATATATATCACATTTTCTTTATTCACTCATCTATCAATGGACACTTAACTTTTCCATATTTTGATTATTGTGAATAATGCTGCAATGAACACTGGAGTACACGTATCTTTTTGAGTTAATGTTTCTGTTTCCTTCAAAAAAAAAAAAAACCCAGAAGAAAATGTGTTACATCATTTTGTAGTTTTATTTTTAAAATAGCCTCTGTTTTCATTAAGATGAAATGATCTTATATAAAAAAAAAACCCTCAAGACTCCATAAATGACTGTCAGAACTAATAAATGAATTAACATTTCAGGATACAAAATCAACATACAAAACTTAGTTGCATTTCTATATGCTGAAAATGAACTATCTGAAAAATTAAGAAAACAATTTTATTTGTGATAGCATCAAAAACAATAAAATACTTAGGAACAAATTTAGCCAAAGAAATGAACCATCTATTCACTGAAAATATAAAACAAAAATAAAGGAAGTTGAAGAGGGCACAAATAAATGAAAAAGGTGTCCCAGAATGGACCATTGTTTGGTCATAAAAAAAGAAGAAGGAAATTCATGGATGAACTTTGAGAATGTATGCTAACTGAAGGAAGTCAGAGAAAGACAAATACCATATGATCTTATTTATATGTGGAATTAGAAAAAATCCAAACTCATAGAAACCACGAATAGCTTGATGGTTGTAGGGGATGGGATGAATGGGTGAGGATGGTCAAAGGGTACAAGCTTCCAGTTATAAGGTGAGTAAGTTCTGGAGATCTAATAGACAGCCTGCTGTGTATAGTTAACAGCATTTTACTGTATAATTGAAAACTGATAAGGGAGTAGATGTTAAAAGTTTGCACCACATATGCAAAAAACTTCTAACTCTATGTTAGGATGGTAGAGGTAGTTTAGTCGCTAAGTTGTGTCTGACTCTTGCGAACCCATGGACTGTAGCCTGCCAGGCTCCTCTCCGTCTGTTAGGATGGCTATTGTCAAAAATAAAAGAAAAAGTGCTGTTGAGAATGTGGAAAAGGGGGGACCCGGAGCACTGCGGTGAAGAGGGTGTGAGGAGAACTCGTCTTTTATCTGGTGTCATCCTGTCCGTGATTCAGCTTGCTGGTGTCCGGGATGATTTCCTGTGAGCTGCCCTTTTGTCAGGAAGGAGACCCCACGAAGCTGCATGGAGTGAAGTGATGCGTTCCCCAAGTGGGGAAGGGGATTCGTCTCCCCAGATGAAGGGCAGAGGGCTGCGGGGGCCAGATGAAAACAGGAGGTGAGAGAAAGTTCCCGCCCCCAATTGGAGCTCATCCAGGCCAGATAAAAAGATGGAAACCAAACCACAGCCAAGTGAGGAAGCATCACAGGATTCTTAGAACACGTTCTGTGTTTGCAAATTTTGATTCTTTATTTATTGAGAACTCACTAAGAATCCCTGTGAGAACAAAAGACAGAGAGGCAAGAGCGAGAGACCAGGAGAAAGTGAGAATAAAATATCCAGACAAACAAACAGCTTCAGGAGGGCTTCAGCGCACGCTGGGTGTAGTCGGGTCCACTTCAGGGACGTTCACCAAGGGCAAGCAGCATGGTCTGCCATCCAGACATCGGCCAGAGTGAATTTCCGAGTCAAGGCAGAATGCCTGGCAGGACCCATTTGGACGCTCACAGGTCTCCCTGAAACTGGTGCTGCCTGCACAGAGAAGAGGGTGATGGTTACTGTTCACTGGTCTCCTTAAATTTTATTGAATTACATGGGATGCAGGAATATCTGAAAACAAGCTTGGATGGGTTTTTCACTGTTACTCAATTTTTTAAAAACCTGTTTGTTGTTTAGTTGGTAAGTCGTGTCCAATTCTTTGTGACCCCATGGACTGCAGCCTGCTAGGCTCCTCTGTCCATGGGATTTCCCGAGTAAGAATACTGGAGTGCGTTGCCATTTCCTTCTCCAAGGGATCATCCCAACCCAGGGTTTGGCAGACAGATTCTTTACCTCTGAGTACCTGAGAGAGCCCCTTAAAAATCTGCTTTCACACAAAAAAATTTGGATTTGGGGCGCTCTTGTAAAATCCAGCAATACTGAGTGCATCTAAGAAAGGAAAGACTGCCCACGGGCAGCCGTGCCCTCGCTCCGGGGCTCGCACACATTAAAGTTCCTGCGTCTTTCTCACTGCCTGTTATCTCCTGGCGCTGATGGCAGAAGTCAGTTTTTATTTGTTATGAATCTTGCACTGCTCATTTTTCTAAAGTTGAAAAAACTTTTTAGAGAAAGCTGTCTTTCTGTGTGCTTGTGTATCTTTCAAAAGTGGAACTGAAACGCAGATCCAAAAGATAATGTAGACAAGGCAGTTATTAGCGAGGATCTACTTCTGGGGGAAGGGAACGATATTCCTACATAAGTAACATGCAGATAGTGCCCACGTCAGCATTTCTTGCATCATGAGGGGGCACTCACTGCTTCTCTCCCTGGTGCTGCTCTTCCAGGTTGTAACCTGCTTCAGGATTCATTGCAAACATTAAGAGTTCTTAAGGGATAGGCTACCCACTCCATTATTCTTGGACTTCTCTAATAGCTCAGATGGTAAAGAATCTGCCTGCAATGCCGGAGACCTGGGTTCGATCCCTCCGTTGGGAAGAACCCCTGGAGAAGGGACTGGCTACCCATCCCAGTGTTCTTGTCTGGAGAATTCCATGAACAGAAGAGCCTGGCGGCTACAGTCTATAGGGTCACAAAAAGTCGGACACAGCTAAGTGACTTTCACTTTCAAGGGCTGAACACACATGCTTGGTAAAAACATCACATCATATTTGACTTGTGTCCTAATATATTAGTGCTCTGGAGAAGGGTCACACACAATGAGGGGCTCAGTTTCGAAAGTGGCTTCATCTCAGCAGTCTCCATATGTAACAAAGTGCACCTTTCCCACGACATCTTCTGAAACTCTTTGCTGGCATGAAAAGAGGTCTCAAAACCAGCACTTCTAGATTTTTCTATTCCAGAACACAAAAACCAACTCTTGAATAGCTTCAAATCAGTGTAGAGCACTTGTGGCATTCAACAAAAGTCCACTGAAGTCAAAGGAAAGTCAAATGGATTAAACTGAATTTAACTTTACCATTTACAAAGCAATCACTAATGGATATTTGTTATGCATCCACTGAGTGGGAGGCCCTTACTGAGGAGCAGGCTTCCAAAGGAAAAAAAAAATATGATAGCCCTTGACTTCCAAGATATCATGGTCCAGTCATCTTGGGGGCTAGACAGTCCAGGGAAGAGTCAACTAGCTCTCAAAGTGAAGTGTTGGCCCAAGGAGAAAGAAGAGGTTTGGTGAGAGCCAGAGACAAATAAAACATGACTGAAATAAAGACATCGTAAATGTCCCAGGGATGAGAGCGCAAGGCACTAAAGTCTTAAAGAATCTGATGGGTGGAGTAGGCTTTGGAAGGAAAATTATGGGATCAGATTAGTACTATGTAAGGCTGTTAGAAAGAGTGCCTGATGAAATATGTACAGAGGTTCGTGACATTGTACAGGAGACAGGAATCAAGACCATCCCCAAGAAAAAGAAATACAACAAAGCAAAATGTCTGAGGAAGCCTTACAAATAGCTGTGAAAAGAAGGGAAGCGAAAAGCAATGGAGAAAAGGAAAGATATACCCATTTGAATGCAGAGGTCTGAAGAATAGCAAGGAGAGATAAGAAAGCCCTCCTCAGCAATCAATGCAAAGAAACAGAGGACAACAACAGAATGGGAAAGACTAGAGATCACTTTAAGAAAATTAGAGATACCAAGGGAACATTTCATGCAAAGATGAGCTCAATAAAGAACAGAAATGGTAGGAACCTAACAGAAGCAGAAGATATTAAGAAGAGGTAGCAAGAATACACAGAAGAACTGTACAAAAAAGATCTTCATGACCCAGATAATCATGATGGTGTGATCACTCACCTAGAGTCAGACATCCTCGAATGTGAAGTCAAGTGGGCCTTAGGAAATATCACTATGAAAAAAGCTAGTGGAGGTGATGGAATTCCAGTTGGGCTACTTCAAATCCTGAAAGATGATGCTGTGAAAGTGCTGCGCTCAATATGCCAGCAAATTTGGAAAACTCAGCAGTGGCCACAGGACTAGAAAAAGTCAGCTTTCACTCCAATCTCAAAGAAAGGCAATGCCAAAGAACTGGACATGAAACATCAAACTGGTTCCTAATAGGCAAAGGAGTACATCAAGGCTGTATATTGTCACCCTGCTTATTTAACTTATATGCCAGAGTACATTACGAGAAATGCTGGACTGGAGGAAACACAAGCTGGAATCAAGATTATCGGGAGAAATATCAATAACTTGAGATATGCAGACAACACCACCCTTATGGCAGAAAGTGAAGAAGAACTAAAGGGTCTCTTGATGAATATGAAAGAGGAGAGTGAAAAAGTTGGTGTAAAGCTCAACATTCAGAAAACTAAGATCATGGCATCCAGTCCCATCACTGTAGGAGAAATAGATGGGGAAACAGTGTAAACAGTGGCTGACTTTATTTTTCTGGGCTCCAAAAGCACTGCAAATGGTGATTGCAGCAATGAAATTAAAAGACACTTACTCCTTGGAAGGAACGTTATGACCAACTAGACAGCAATTTGAAAAGCAGAGACATTACTTTGTCAACAAAGGTCCGTCTAGTCAAGGCTATGGTTTTTAAGTGGTCATGTATGGATGTGAGAGTTGGACTATAAGGAAAGCTGAGCACAGAATAGATGCTTTTGAACTGTGGTGTTGGAGAAGACTCTTGAGAGTTCCCTGGACTGCAAGGAGATCCAACCAGTCCATCCTAAAGGAAATCAGTCCTGAATATTCATAGGAAGGACTGATGCTGAAGCTGAAACTCCAATACTTTGGCCACTTGATGCAAAGAGCTGACTCATTGGGAAAGACCCTGATGCTGGGAAAGATTGAGGACAGGAGAAGGGGACAACAGAGGATGAGATGGTTGGATGGCATCAACGATTCAGTGAACATGGATTTGGGTGGACTCTGGGAGTTGGTAATGGACAGGGAGGCCTGGTGTGCTGCAGTCCATGGGGTCGCCAAGAGTCAGACATGACTGAGCGACTGAACTGAACTGAACTGAAGGCTCTCAATTCAAGGTTTTCATCTGCATTTTCCCCTATTCCCAGAATAGTAATATTCTCTGTATGTGTGCATGTACACACACATGCACTTTGCCTGTCTGTAAAATATATCACTGCCCTACATTCCACAAGGGATCTGAGATGAATGAAAGGGCTGGGATTACGTCTCTTTATATGAGGACTGTCTACGTTCACCATCTGTGTACCTTCAGACTCCTTCCCAACCCTGAGACCCTGAATTCTCAGGAACAGATAAGACATTACTGTTGACAGAGAGCAGTGAGTCACTCATCCCTCCTTAGATCAACCCGTCCTGGAGATAAACATCTGTGCCTGCCCCGGTGCTGGGTGTTGGCACACAACCCAGCATGCAGGTGGATACCCTCCAGTGCAGTGCCAGCTGCATCCCCGTGTTTAAGTTCTATTCCATGAGAACAGATGTTGAAAAGTAAGAGGAAGCCCAGGGTTGGGAGGGAGGCTTCAGGGACATCATCAAGGCAGGAGACCAGCAGTATTAAGGGGCAATGGGTTAGAGGTCTCTCAGGAGTCAGACACAGACTAATCACACACACACACCCTCACACACACACATACACACACACACACTCACACACACTGACTCAGAGTGGCCTTTCAAGGAGACCCTTCACCATACACCTGCCAGGCCCCTGTAGCTTTGACACAGCTCTCATATAAGTATCTTAGGACTCTAATTTTTGCTGGAAGTAGAGGAATTTTGAAGACCAAAATTTAGTAGAATGATGTCCCCATTTTTTGCCACCTAAATCTAGAAACTGCTAGTAATCTTGCTTAAATAATTCATCTTCAGTGCTGGAGCAAGGGGGTTTCTTTCTAGCCCTTGAAACACCCTTGACTCCGTGCCATCTAACTGAGAGTCGCTGTGGGGAACGACCGAGTCAGGAGGCTGCGGGTCTTCCCAGGTTTCCCCAAGGTTTCCCACCTCCTCAGGCAGAGGTGATGGTGAGGCTGCTCTGACCACTGGATCCGCTCAAGGTCTCCCCGACTCTTACCAAGGCTTCAGCGAGGTGTTGTTACCTGGTGGAACGTGGCTCATCAAGAAGAGAACTGTAAACAGGGGGACAGCCGTCCTCATGGCTGGGGAGCGGAGGGAGCTTGGCTTCGGCCGCAGGAGGCAGAGGACACTTCCGCCCGTCGGGGCCGGAGGTCTGCGCTCCTCCGCCTCATTAGGCTCCGCGCGGAGCTGACCTGAGCCCAGCGCGGCCTGCGCAGGGAGCCAGTGAACCCTCGATTCTGGGACACTCAGAGCACTGGGAGCCCGTGGGCGCACACTCTGGACCAGAAAACCGCGGTGAATGGGAACACGGGCTCCAGATGCTCTGGCTCCAGATTAAAGGGCCTGCGCGGAGCCGGCTGTGCTCAGGTACAACGAGTGCGGCCGGACCGTCCGTGACCAGACCGCAGTGGGCTCTCCCAGGCTGACGGGCCGCCCTCACGGTCAGTCGCTTCGCCCTGCTGGTCCGAGAGCCCGCGGGGCTCTGCTCACCACGCGCTCCCGGCCGCCTGCGAGTTCGCGGAACAGACACCTCCTCCGGGTGCGGTGGGAGCTGACCAGACACCTCCTCCGGGTGCGGTGGGAGCTGACCGGACACCTCCTCCGGGTGCGGTGGGAGCTGACCGGACACCTCCTCCCGGTGCGGTGGGAGCTGACCGGACACCTCCTCCCGGTGCGGTGGGAGCTGACCGGACACCTCCTCCGGGTGCGGTGGGAGCTGACCGGACACCTCCTCCGCGTGCGGTGGGAGCTGACCGGACACCTCCTCCGGTGCGGTGGGAGCTGACCGGACACCTCCTCCCTGTGCGGTGGGAGCTGACCGTTGAGACCAGGCCTTGCTCCTCGGGCTGAGGAGGAAGCTGAATCCTGTGGCCGTTTACTCTGAGAACCTCATCAGGTCCGACGCCGGGGGGCAGGGAGACGGACGTACCTCTGACCGCGGAGGCCGGAGGCCAGGGTTCAGGTCCAGTCTGCAGGCCGGCCCCTCACCAGGAGTCCAGACGTGGCGGGAAGCCGTCTTCCCGGAGTCTCAGCAGCACCTGCGCAGAGTCGGATCTGGCGCCTCGGTCAGGAGACGCTCGGTCACGCGTGAGAACAGCTGGGAGAGCGGCTTCAAGATGCCGACACCTAGGCCACCCCAGGAGGCGTTAGTTTGGTAGGGTTCAGGGGAGCCTAGAAGTCTGCCTTTTGACCCAGTGCCCAGGTACCCATTCTGGAGCGTATTCTGGAATACTCAGTCGAACATGTCACCTTAGATCATCTCTCAGCTGCTTTCTAGCTCTTCCATTGGAGTATTCCAAGTGCTCTTGTCTGAGTGAATCTCGTGGTTGGCTTTTATGACTGATAACATTCTGGGCGTGTATATAGATGTGTATGTGTGTGTGCGTGCGCGTGCCTGTATGCAGCACACAAAGGTAAATTGCGCACCTTAATCTGTGCCAAGTTAGAGTCCATTTTTTAAAGACAACTGGCCAGGGGGATAAATTGACAGAGCTGTCTATTTGGAAGAGGCTCTTGCAGTAATAGAGGCTAATTGAGGTTCCAGACTAAAACAATGTGTGTGTGTAGACAGGGAGGAGCAAGAATGTTTGAGACAAAGCATGGGACCATGACGACATTTATAATTAAAGTGGGCACATATGAGGAGCCAGTAATTTTACCTCAGTGCTTAGGTAAATGGGAAGAGCGCTTACCTGGAAATAGAACTGTACTGAGAGCCAAGCTGGCTTCCCTGATAGCTCAGTTGGTAAGAATCCTCCTGCAATGCAGGAGACCTGGGTTCCATCCCTGGGTTGGGAAGATGCCCTGGAATTGGGAAAGGCTACTCACTCCAGTATTCTGGCCTGGAGAATTCCATGGATTATACAGTCCATGGGGTCGCAAAGAGTCAGACACAACTGAGTGACTTTCCCCCACCTCACTGAGAGGCAAGAGCGTGGTGACCTCAGCCTGAGCAAGTGCAGAGACGTGCCTGGTTGGTCAGGGGGTCCTAGAGCCACTCCTGGTGGCCTCTGCTGCCCCCTGGTGGTCCAGGGACGGTCACTGACACTTCATTGTCCTCTGCTGAGATACTCGGAAGCCGGGACCCCCAGGGTTCTGGAGGAAGAGCTGGCAGAAGGCACCTAATATGAGGGCTGAGGCGATTGTGGGGCTCGATTCTGGGGCTTCCTGTGGCTGTAGGCAGTACACAGGCTGACCACATTCTCCATGCAGGGGACAGACACGGTGCATTGTTAACGTGCATACGTGGTCCCAGGGATCTGGGAGGCCCTGATTCTGCGTTTTTAATAAGGTCCTCCCATGCTCCTCTTTCCCCTCAATGATAAGATCTTGAGTAAAAGTAATATTAAGATCATCTTCAAGGCTTCGAGATAAAAACCACAAACAAAATGTTTTATATGGTAAAACTTTATTAAAATTGAAATTTTTTCATTGGTGAATTTTCTTAAATTTGTGGGAGACATTATATCAATCCTTATCAAAATTATCATTAAAAAGCAAGGTAGCAACTGATTCCAACTAGTTTCTCATACCAATATTACATAATAGGGCTTCACTAGAGGCTCAGTCTTTAAAGAATTCGCCTGCAGTACAAGAGACCTGGGTTCAGTCCCTGGGTTGGGATGATACCCTGGAGGAGGGCATGGCAACCCAGTCCAGTATTCTTGCCTGGAGAATTCCCATGGACAGAGGAGCCTGGCGGACTGCAGTCCATGGGGTCCAAAAGAGTTGCACACGACTGAGCAACTGAGCATAGCATTAATGATAACAAAATCAAATAATACATAATAACAAAATCAAAATTTTCCTTATGAGCATGAATACAAAAGATCTTGATAAATTATTAGCATATTAAATTTAACAGTATGTAATTATATATACATGTAAAATGGATCTTGACCTACTGGTGATTTGATTTAGGGCAGAAGGAAGGCCCTGCTGGGGCTGGGAGCAGGGCCTGCCTGACAAGGATGTTAAATGTGACCAAATGATTTTTCTACATCTCTTGAGATGATTGTGTAATTTTTGTTGTTTATTCTGCAAACACAGAAAGAAATTTTTTAAAACAAGTCTTTATTGTAACATTTAATGTAACATGATAAGCACAGCCATGGGAATTTTCCCCACTCTGATATATAGTGAAAGTCTCCACAGAGGCCAGTAGACCTAACTCAGGACAGGGTGCTGCTGACCTTCTGCAGAGCAGGTTCCACATGTTCAGAGACAACTACTACCATCAACTACAGTACTACCATCAACCACAGGTACTACCATCAACTACAGGTACCACCATCACTTCCTATCGACACAGTGGTTAAAAGTTACTCTACAGTTTGCCTCAGTCACTTATAATAGATTTAGGTCCACAGCGTGACATCCAGTTTGAGAGGTGCCATGTGACAGACTCGGGCTCCGTGAGGAGACAGTGCAGTGTGTGCAGCTGTGTGTCCCCAGGGTGGTGCGGGTCCCCCTGCTGCTTCACCCACCAGGGTGGGGGTCCTGCGTCCCCGGGAACAGCCGCTCCCTGAGACCCCCACCCCCGCCCACCAGTCACAGCCACGTCGGGGCCCCTGCGCTGGAGAACGCGTCTCAGCTGCCACTGGTGTCCTGGTCCCAGTCACTCTCTTCAGAGGAAGAAGACACTTGGAGGTCATCGTAGAGGACGCTCCGGGGCCCGGGGACAGCGTGTGCCTCGGGCTCCTGGTCGATGGCCGGGCTCTGAGCAGGAGGGGCTGGCCGCTCGGCAGGCTGCGGAGAGGGGGGCGCCGCGTACCTGCAGCTCCAGGAGCCTTCGCCGTCTCTCAGGAAGAGCATCCTGAGAGGCTGGCCTGGGACGCGGATCATGGGTGAGGGATGGGCTGCAGAGACGGCTGGGGCGCTGCTGGAGGGAGATCTGTCCGGTGGAGGCTGGAGGTCAAAGCATTGCCCCTGGGCGGGTGACTTCCTGGATACACGGGCTGCCACTCGCGGTCCACGTCCAGCTGTGCTGAGTGGAGGGGAAAGATTCAGGAAGGCCCCCAGATCTGCTATCGGGGTGCTCTCCTGGGGGATCTGGACGGGGCTGAGTCTAGGTCTCTTTGGAGGGTTCACACATGTCAGGGTGGAGATCCGGACAGCTCTCTTGCCTGGAGCCTCGGTGCTGCCCTTGGAGGCCTGGACCAAATTCCAGGGGAGGGTGGATTTCACATCATCTTTCCTGGTTGGTGACCCTCTTGGGTGATCTGGATCCTGGAGGGATTTCCTCTTGGATGTGTGGATAAGCACGGGCATAGTTGGGTGCTGTAAAAGAAGACCACACAGAGAGGCCAGGTGTGAGAATCTCCTCTCCACCCAGTAGGACACCTCCTAGGAATGAATCTTATATGATAAGATCCTCAACATCAGGGTGCTCACAATGTGACCTTGGTACGTTTGTACATCAAATGGCAAGTGGAAATGCTCTAACGGTGTCTCCTGTTAAGTAAGGGGGCGGGGGCAAGCTTTAGGTATACCTTCTTCTGGAGACTGTACACAGATTGGTGTTTTGAAGGAGCCTTGATGGCAAAATGAGTTTTCATGTCAACAATTTACAGATTCTTGTTTTAACTTCAAGGATTCTAGTATGGAAGCTACTGGTAAAATCACGTCCATTTAACCGCCAGCTTCTTGCCAGACAGTAAGAATGCAAAATCAAAGACAGCAAGTAAAATGGCATCTGAAAAATAAATGATCACATTGGTCAGAAAAGAACGTGAACGCTTTCCTCCCACAGACAGGGCCTGAGGCCAGTGGACTAAAGAGGGGCCCAGCAGAGACCCACCCTCAGGCAGTGGCCGGGCTCCGGCTCCTCCTTCCAGCTCTGCGGCTGCTGGCCGCGGGGCCTCCTGGGAAATCGCTGCAGGAGCTTCCTCTGCTGCTCCTCTTTCCTGCAACACACACATGTCAAGTGTCAGAAAGCCAGTGTCCCTGTCACAGCTGGGACCACCACTGCTGTGGCCCAGCCCCTTTCCTAGTTTGGGGTGACACCAGACCTGAACCCCTCTGCCTTTGTGCAGACACCCCATTTCCTTCTCCGACTCCAGGGTCTCCCAGGAAGTCCTGTCTCTTCATCTCTATGGCTTTGGGGCCGATCAGGTACAAAGCTGTGTGTGCTCCCCACACCTCCTAGTGACTTCAAGGCATCTTATGAGCCCCTGAGTGTGGCCCCTGAGGGTGTGGCTCCTGTCTCTGTCTCCCCAGTTTCCCTGTCCTTTCTAGAGATGGCTCAGTACATGGTGTCGGCAAGGAGAGGAACGGTCCCCAGATTTCAGCCCAGACACGGGTCCCACCTCCCTGTCGCTCACCTCTGCCTTTCCTCCTCTGCGCTCTCCGCCGTGTTCGGGGTCCCTGGGGTCGGTGGGTACTGCAGCTTCCATGCTTCCAGGTTCTCCTTACCGAATCTGGACCCCAAGGGCAGGGGGGCCAGGGCCCCTTGCCAGCGCTTCATGGGGCACCTGAGGCTCCTTGCTGTGTGTCCAAAGGCACCACAGTCCTTACACTTCACCTGTGGGCAGAGGAGAACGAGGTCAGTGAGTCAGCAGAAACCACAGGCATGAGTCCTAAGTGAATCCCAGGATGGATGGCGAGGGTTGAATGCTGGTTCTGGAGACAGGACACGGTCCCTCAGGTGTCGGGATAATTACAATATTGTGGTTCCCAAGGCCTTAGTCAGGAGCATCAGTGAGGAGGGGCTGACGGGCTAAGGTGAACAGTAAGAGCCCCATTGAAAGATTTGGAGGAAGCCAGGCCAGACATTCGGAGAAGGCAATGGCACCCCACTCCAGTACTCTTGTCTGGAAAACCCCATGGACGGAGGAGCCTGGCGGGCTTCAGTCCATGGAATGACTAAGAGTTGGACACGACTGAGCAAATTCACTTTCCCATTTCACTT
>ML663614.1:167861-189059 GCA_007570785.1 Antilocapra americana | reverse complement strand
ATTTCTAGAAAGCAATTTTTTTAAAGATATCAATAAACCTCTTGTTCCACTTTTAGAATTCTACTGTAAAAAGTGAAAAAAATAATATGGGAATATGTCTTTGCATACAAAAGGCATTCAAATTGTTTTAGTATTCTTTATTTTTTTTTAATTGGCAGAAAATTGTTTTACCATTTTGTGTTGGTTTCTGCCATACAACAATGCAAATTATCCATAATTATTTATATATATATTTGCATATCACTTGCTTCTTGAGTCTCCATCTCCTCTTTGAATAGCTTTAGTTTTAAGATGGAACAGTTATAAAGGGCCCTGTATTTAGTGTCTTAAAAAGTAAGGAAAGTGTTGATGTCACACATGCTCCTGACTCACTATTACGCTTCCATTATCCAGATGTTTATGAAGATTTTAAAATACAGATCAGTAAATGCATTTAGCACCTACTATTTGCATTGCAAGAGTTCAGCCAGCACCACTTGCATTAGTCTGAGACTCAGGGTACACGTAGGAGTGGCAGCAAAACAGGAAGGCATGTCCTGCTCAGATACCTGTGATGTAGGGAAGCTGGAGGCAGGCTGACGGGAAGAGGGGCTCCCATGGGATTGCTTAGAGGAACATATCCCGGCCCATTTGCTTCTAATTAGAAAGGATACAGGAGGAAACAGTCACCGACCAAGACCTTGCCTTGGGGCCTATTGCTGCAGAGTTTGGGGGTCTGGATTTCCAGAATGCTTGCTGCGGGGCATGGGGCAGGTCCTCGTGGGTTGTAGTTTCCTTTGCTTTTAACCAAATATTTAGTTACTGAAACTCCTTTTTTGTAATCTTCGACTAATCAGCTAGCTACTCTGTAAGTAAACTTTATTAATTACAGATAACGGTAGTAACTACAATAACATCGATAATTTTTATTATTATAGGTTTCAATATTCTTCATCTACTAAAACCTCAGCTAACAAATTTCAAAGCCGCAAGCTGTCTTGCCATCTGGTTGACCTTTCGGCTGTGATTGCCTAGCTACAACCAAATAGCTTGAATGCTACCGGGACAAATCTGGATGACAAGGCTGAGGACTCCTCACCACGTATCCACCGCAGGTTGCATTTCTCTCTCCCAAGCGTCCTCCCCTCCACGCATGTTCAGAGGCTCTTCCAGGACTAAAGACCGCAGCCAGGCTCACGTCTCCTTGGGACCCTTACCGGACGGCACAGGCCGCTTTCTGGGTCTCAAATATTTTGCTCCTCTGACCACGGAGCCCTGGCAAGACTGGAGTCGCGCCTTAGTCGACCTCCTTGTTCACCCTCGACTTTCAGTGTTGTCACACGCGCCGAGGAGACACGTACAGGTTCAACACAACCGCCGAGCCCGCAAGTGGAGCTTGAAAGGACCACCGGAGCGCCACGCGAAGACGCAGCACGGGTCTCGGACCATCGCAGAACTTGATGACGACAGTGGACGTGGTGGAGGGCCGGGCGCAAGCCCAGCGCGGCCTTGTTGTTCCTTTTGCACGGCCCTGCCCCACTCCTGGAGAAGAGGCCAGGATGCAGGGAAGGCAGGCGTGAACCCAGCGACGTCCGCGGACAGAGAGGGCCACTCCTAGCCGAGCCGGGAAAACGGGAAATGTGACACCAGGACACCGTTCTGGGCACGTCACTCTCTCCTGCCGCGAGCTTTAGCCCAGGCGGCCACCGCGGGCAGAGGAAACGTCCGCAACGACCACCAGCTTCTGAGGACGAGGCCGGGCCTCGACGCGCAAACCTGCACGTTCAAGTCCAGCTGGAGCAGGATGCGTCCATGCACGGGAGACGGGGCGACGGCGAGACCCCCAAAGAGACCTCGAAGCATGGAACGCCCGGGCCATCCTCAGCCGCGGAGATTTGAGCGGGGAGAACGCGGAGGGAAGACGAATGCCCATGACGGTGGCCCAGGAGCCAGACCGCCAGCCATAGGACATCCGGAGACGAAGAACCGCTCATGGCACGCTCCGGGGAAAGAACATACAGCATAAGGGTATCCTCCGGCTGGCGGGCCGCGGGGAGATGCTGGTCGACCCGAACGAACGGCAGCTAACACTACACCACCTGTAAAGCTGCAGCTCCAATCTTCAGCAAGAAGAGACTCTACCCAGACCTCCAAGCCACCGGGGTTATCACCGCAACTGCTGAGGATGTCTGGAGCTCTGCCTCGCCTCTGCTGGCTGAATCGTAGCCCTTGTCAAGTTCGCTGAAGGGAAGGAACGCTCTGAAAGCGGCCGCCGGGGGCGCCCGACAGTCGGGTCATGCGAGCCCGGGAGGAATTGTCGTGTCCGGCCGGCCGCAGCAGCGCCGGCAGCCCTAACGCCCGAGCTCGTCCCGGGGGCCTCTGCCTCGGAGGGGCTCCCCGCTCGGGAGAGCGCGACGCGGCGACGGGGAACGGCCCCGGCAGCAGACAAGGGCGGGCGGAGAGCGGGAGGCTGCGGCGGAGAGGCACTCCCCGCGAGAGAGCAGGGCCGCAGGCCAACCTGGACAAGGGTGATTCTGCAGGGGACTGGGCTATGGGGACTGTAAGCTGAAACAGTGGAAGCAAACCCGAAAGAAAGCACGGGAATCATTTTATTCTGTAATTTTAGAGCTGAGATGTTACTAAAGTATAAAAAAAAAAAAACAAGGCTCAGAAGCCACAAAGGAAATGACTGAAAACATGACCACGTAATTGGTCTTCACAATTTGCTTAGTTGTAATTAAGCAAATTGTGTAACTGGTCTTTACCAAGCAAAGTCAGATGACAAGAAATGGATGTGAGGGAACATTTGTGTGACTACATGTATTATGAAGAATGTTGATATCAGCATTACTTAATAACAGAATATTTAGTAAACGTGGCAGGGGACCAGTTAAGTAAATTTCCAGTGCATTCACATAACACAAGGCTATCAATTTGCTTTTTGGTTTATTGCTGTTTTTTAAGTGAGTTAGATCTATAGATATTGACTTGGAAAGATGTCCATGGCAAACTGTTAAATGAAAATAGAAACTTTTAGCGCTTTCAGTGGTGCATACCTTTTTTTTTTCTCTCCTGGCTGCAAGCCCTGGATTTCCTGGGTCACCGAACCTGATTCTCTGAGGGGAAAAGTAAAGAAAGCCAGGGCAATGGCACATACCCAGAGCAGAGTGTGAGTCCAAGGAGCAGGTGGGCTGTGCTTCTCTCTGATGGGACACAGTAGAGCACAGACAAGGCCCACCTGTGGGTGCATATCTCTTCAAAAAAAAGAAGTGAAAAAGTAGAGTTAGGATAGCTAAAGCCATGTTTAGAAGCAAGAGTCAAGTCTTCCCGATAGCCTGGTTGTCTGGATAGAAAGATGAGTGTGCCAGAAACAAGGATGGGCCCCACCATGTGCTCTTCTGCTGCCTCCAACTAGAGTCTCAGGACAGTTAGCTGGCACCTCAGCCCCTGATCCTCTCAGCTCCACTGACACCCACAGCCACTGCAGGTGATCAGAACGCTGACTTTGAAGGCCTGGGGTCCCTCTGTCTACAGTCTCTCCCTTCACACCAGGAGCCTCGAGCAATTCACCTGGTTTGCCCAGTCATCCATGCCAAGAGCTGCTGTGTAGTCCTTCTCTCCATGAACTCTGAGCTGATATCCCAAGGGAAGACCATTCCCCTCAAAAAACAGGTGCGAACCACGGGACAACTGGAAGTGTGCACCTGGACCTGTTATACAAACTCTGTGCACTCAACTCCCAAAGACGTGAGAGCAACAGAGGCTGCTGGCTGCTTGCATGGCATGGCCATTGCTTACTTGAAGCATCCGGGCTCACTCATGTGGCAGGAAGACATACGAAGTACACACGCGTGCGTGCACACACACACGTACAAAAGTAGAGGCACACACATACCCCAGGAGCTAATCTGTACTCCTGCTAGGGCTGGCAATGGTGGGAGCAGAAAAGAGATCATTGTTGCTACTTCTCGGGTCCTGTGCGCTGACAGACCCTGATTGTTTTACTGATTTCACCGTGGGCGAGTGCAGGCTTGGATCTCCCTAGTCTGCAGTTTGCTGTCCAGCGCTCTGCGCTTTGTTTGGTCCCCTCTGCCCTTTCTCCTCAATACACAGTCACCAATGAGAAATAAGAATCTGCACACATTGCATTCAAGTTCCAAATCTGAACAAAGTTTAAGAACACAAAGAGAAACTGAGTTACTGTGAAGAAGTTAGTGAGAAAATCTTATTTATCTTTTTTGTAGCTATGAAAATGTTCAAATATACTCTATAAAAGCTTAATAGGTTTGAAAATTAGGACAACAAAATGATTCCTCATTACTCTTTCTTGCCCATCATCCACTTTTGCCCCAGCTTCTGTCACACTGGGCTCACCTGATGACATGCCTGGTTTCCTGGTTTGGAAACTTCTTTCACACTCATCTCTATCATCTATGTTCACTACACACCTGAGGCAATTGTAGCCATGGTAAATCAGGGGTTTTTCCTCCAGTGAGCCTCAGGGTTGTATTCTTTTTTCTTTTAATAGAAATCTCTTCCATCTGGTCTCTCAAGTCACAACTTTTACGGATGCTGTAACCAGTAGATGTGAATGACAGAAAGTGGCTGTTTCCATATCTGCTACTGAGCTGCCACATGCCCAACAGAGTGGTGGATGTTACTGGCGTTAATATTTCCTGGGTGATGTTAGAAGATCCAGGCCAAAAGTAGAAACCAGACAATTTGACAAGACACAGATCAAACCAGGAATGAGAGAGCAAGTCTGTCTCCTTGTTTCAATGTCAAGAACTCAACTACCACCATCCTCCTCTGCATCCACATGCAGAACAGTTGAAACACTGATCAATAAAGCTGAGGAGACAGAAAGCAGCCAGGAGATCCAAGCCTGTAAAGCAATGCTAGATACTCCAGGCATGAATCCCCCGGCCTTCTGGATGCAACTGCCTGCAGTCATCTTACTTCCCCCTGCCATGTGGGAATCAGGTAACTGTGAAGCCTTAACCTTAGTTCTGTCATCCATGGCCTCAGGTATGTGGCCAAGCCACTCTGAACCTTTTTAATGGTGGGTGAAACAATCTAAGGAGTCATGTTTTGGTGGAAGGTCGGGCACTCTGGTCACACCAGTAAGCTCGTAAACCCCTTGCACAGGAAAGAAACAGGAGTACGTCCATAAGTCCCCTGGTAGGTATCACAGTCCCACAGGGCTGACACGCTCATCAAATACAGAGGAAGTTTAATTTGGGGTGAAATCTAGCTGATACCATCAGAGACATTGGTGAAAAATAGTACATGAATTTCTGTCCTCCTAAATATTATTGGCAGAAACATTCACTTCATAATGTTTGTATTGCTGTTGGTCTTTTAGTCACTAAGTCATGTCTGACTCTTGTGAGCCCATGGTGTAGCCTGCCAGGCCCCTCTGTCCATGGGATTCTCCAGGTAAGTCTACTAGAATGGGCTGCTATTTCCTGCTCCAGGGGATCTTCCTCACCCAGGAATTGAACCCAGATCTCCTGCATTACAGTCAGATTCTTTACCAACTGAGCTACGAGGGAAGACTAATTTTTGTATAGGAAAGTATTTGTCTTTAAGGAAGAAAAATTAAACTAATTGCATTCTTCACTGAATAAATTTGTGTGCCCACTCAAAACATTCTGATATTCAGTCAATGCTCTCTGTCTTCTAAAAAGATAAGAAATAGAATCTTTTTTTTTTTTTTCATTTCACCCTGCTAAATCTCCAGGTTTCCCATTTTCCCAGAAGGCTATGCTTCCATTGAGTACAAGTCACACCTACTCTCTTGTCTTCATAAGAGAGCTCAGGCCTCAAGTGTAAGTTCAGCCCTTGAAATAAACACCTCAGATGATCTAGTGGCCCCAGGAGAATGAAAAGCTTCCCATAATGTGGTGAGACACCTTGAGTTTCCTCTCTAACTAATCTTCTGCCAAGCCTCCCTCCACTCAGGGTTATTGTCCTAAATGATGACTGTGGGCAGCAGCTGATGTGAAAGAGAAGAGGGTATCCAGAGGACCAGCACTGCCCCATTATATCCCCTGGCAGCTCCAATTCTGGGTCTGGTTTCTTTTTTTGTTTGTTTGCTTTACCATGGGTCCTCTTTCCAGCCATCCTAGGACGGCATTTAGAGTAGTCCTTGAAAAATTCCCCAGTGACCATTGGCCTCATTTGCCCCTGCTATTCTTCCCTTCTAAAACTAAACTGAGTTCTTTCCAAAAGATTGAGTCCAGAGACTTCCCTGGAGGTTCAATGGTTAAGAATCCACCTCCCAATGCAGGGGACACAGGTTTCATATCTGGTCTGGGAAGATCCCACATTCCAGAGAGCAATGAAGCCTGTGCACTCGAATATTGCAGTGTGCACACCTTGGAGCAGATGCTCCCCAACAAGGGAAGTCGCCACCATGAGAAGCCCAGGCACTGCAGTAGAGCAGCCGCTGCAGGTCATGAAGGCTGCACGACAGAAAGCTGGTGTGCACAAGTGACGGCCCAGTGCAGCCAAAAAAATAATCAATTAGCTGAATTTTTAAAAGACTGAGTCCAGCACCACCCCCCCAAAAAAAAGTTGAATGGCATTTCATTTCTCTTTATTTTCATTCTTCTTCTGATATTTATATGTGATTCTGTTAGATATTTAGAATGCTTACAAAACTCCAGGTCACAGAAAAGAGGCATTCTCAGTCGGTGTTCAGAGTCTCAGGGAACAGGTACGCATCAGCTCTGCTGAATAGTCCCAGGGGATGTGAGGGCAGCAATGAGCCAAAAGCATCAGCAAACTCCAAGAGGAGAGCAGCCCATGGACCCCAGAGCAGCTGTCTGTGGGACTCACTCAGGGGCAGCAGAGGACCCACAGGCTGGGGGGGCTTCCTGAGCCCCAAACTGCTGCTGAAGGTTGCCATCTTTCAGTGATGATTCAGACTCCCCATCAGGAAAACCAGGCCTGATCTCAGCACTCTGACTCAGTAAATACCTTCAGGACCCACCCCAAGTCCACTCTCTCCTCCTCTCTCAGGCAGAATGGATTGACTGCATGCCGTGTGGGCTAGGTCGCTGATCATCCTGGGGTGCTAAGGCCACGGCTGGCCACATAACCTACCATACAGGGATGCTCGGTGTCATAAGAACTTACCTACTTCCTCATTTAGAGTGAGGAACAGCAGTGGCTGTGACAGGCAGGATGTCCCGATAAGGCAAAGGGACAGGCCGAGGCAAGGTGAAAGGACAGGAGGCTGGTTGTTTGGGAAGCTGACCAGGGCAGCATGGCCAGCCCCTCTGTTCAGGGACAGGCAGACACCCTTGTAGCCACAAGCAAATGCAAATCAGCCTGGGTCCCGGGGCTGTGACTCACAGCAGGTAATGACTTCAGCTTCTCGGTCCCTGTACCAGGTGGGCCCTTGTGAATCTGGGATGGCCAAGGAGAGCCAAGCCAGGTGGAAGGTCAGCCCACAGAGCCTGCAGACCTTGACATCCACTGGGCTGAACACAGAGAGAACAGCTGACCGGTCACCAACTCTCAATGAGGGAAGACAGCAGGAAGCTCTGGCCGGAATCTCATACCTAGGACATACTTACAATGTTAAGGACTGACCTGACCATTACTAGATTCTTCTTAACAGAAGCCCAGGGCTCTTACTATGCCCAGTTTATAAAAGGCGAAAGTGAAGATGGAAGAAAATGTTGGCATCATTCCTTCTTGGATTCATTTGCAAATTCATCCAATATTTGTTGGACATTCTGATCACTAGTGATAAAGAACAAAACCTCTCTTTAGGAAGCTCATTCTCCGCTGGTAATACAGAAAGCAACCCACAGCACATGACAATAGAGAGTCCACTCGCTCCACCCAGGAGTATGGACGCCCTGACAGTCTCATAGGTGAGGGGAGGCTCAGGTGCTTCTGTAAAAGTGAGACTTTTTTTTACCTGGAGGGACGCAGCTAGTATGAGGAACAAGGATGTTTGTGAAAGCGAACCTCGTTTCCCCTCTCTCCTCTCAGGTGCTCAGACCACACGGCACCCTGGGCTGTTCTTTGAAATCTCCAGGCTCCTCCAGGCACAGAGTGCTTCCCTTTTCTTGTGATTCCCCTGAACCACGCCTCTCTTCCAGTGATACGTAACTCATTCCTTCCCTGGCTTCAGGCATTTACTTAAATGCTCCCTCCTTGGGGAGAGTTTCCACACCACACATGGAGAGCATCAGCTCCATCCTTCTCTGTCCACTTGTCCTGCTCTCTCTCTCTCTCTTATTTTTTGTATCTCCAACAGCCTCTAGGGATGGGGCTATGGGTGAACGGAGATGTGGGGAGAGGATAGGGTGGTATCTTCTCCCCTCAGGTTTTGCTGGAAAAGAAGCTGTTTTTCTTCAGAGACAAGGCATGAATATAAACTTCAGATAAATTGAAATTTAAACTGAAGTTAGTAATAAATTGACCATTTAGTGTGAAAGACAAAAAGCATGAAACCTTTTGGAGCATACATAACAGAATGCTATTATGATGACTGGGGGATGAAGAACTTCTTTAAAAAGCCAAACAAACTAGTAAGCAAAAGATGGATAAACGTGACCATGTTACTAGTGACAACTGCTGCTTATCAAAAGACATCATAAAATAGGGATAATAAAAGCCAGAGAGTGGGAAGTTACATGTGCAACAAGTGTAAAGATAATTTTTTTTAAGTAGATGTCAAAAAGATTAACAGGCATTGCATCAAAGGTAAAATGGAAGCACAATGAACATTTAAAATGTGATCAATTTCGTTTGTGATAAAGTAAATATTAATTAAAATTGCAACAAAACAGCATCTCATACCTCACACTTGAGCAAACATTTGTGAGTGACTAAGAAAAGGTTGGGTCAGATGAGGAACAGAAGGCTTTGTCATTCCTCATTAATTGGAATGTCAACTGTCGTGACATAGGACACCCTCAGTTTCATTAATTCCTACCCAGCTTATAAAGTAGATACGTGTGAACAATATTCTTAACAGCAAAGAGGTGTAAATAATTCCAATATCCAGCAACAATCAAACGGATAGATTTTGGTACATTTAAAGTATGGACTACTATATAGCAGTAAAAGTAATTAAATGGCATGCATACGAATGAAACTGATACCACACAAAAGTAAATATTATGTCACAAAAGGATAATCATTTGGATGCTACTTACATAAAGGGCCAAACCAGGGAAAGCTTATGTACTGTTTAGGAACTCATATTCTCAAATAACAGCAGGGAGTGTCATAGAATTGGGATATACAGAAAAACTAGGTTTTTTAAAAATGAAAGTGGGTATTGAGAACATGAGCATTTACTTTACTATTATTCTGCAAATTATGTACTTAAATTGCGTACAAGCCTTTCTATTTCTATTTCTTAGTAAGATTTGTGCCACAGAGCAAAATAAATTCTAAGTGGCATTTAATATAAGATTTGATACCACAAATCTTAAGAATAAAGTATAAATATGTATGCAATCTTGAGATGGGAAGACCTTGATAATAAAATATAAATATATATGCAATCTTGAGATGGGGAAGACCTTGATAAACTCTTATGGACTGAGGTGTGTCCCCCCAGGTAGACATGTTGAAGTTCTAACCTGCAGAGACTCAGAATGTGACTATATCTGCAGACAGAGTTTCTAAAGAGGTAAAGAAATGAGGCCTTTAAGCTGTGCCCTAATCCAGTATGACTCTTGTCCATGTAAGAAAAGGAAATTGAACACTGAAAGAAACCCAGGGATGGGCACACACAGAGGAAGGGGCAAGTGGGTCCCAGAGAAAGTGGTTGTCTGCAAGTCAAGGAGCAAGTCCTCAGGAAAATCAACCCCAACCACACTATGGTCTTGGATGTCCAGCCTCTGGAGCTGT
Source organism: Antilocapra americana (assembly GCA_007570785.1). NCBI lineage: Eukaryota > Metazoa > Chordata > Mammalia > Artiodactyla > Antilocapridae > Antilocapra > Antilocapra americana. Next base: position 179,195 of record ML663614.1, on the reverse strand, counting down.
AAGGAAACAAATGTCTTGTTCAAGCTTCTGGGGATATGCTATTTTGTCATGGCAGCCCCAGCAAACTAATATATAAGCATTACATTGAATGCCAAACTACATAGAAGTCTGTGTGGGTTTTAACACAACATTGCTAAACACTGACATGTCAAAAAATAAACGGAAAATTACAAATTCAGAAAACTAGAACACATTTGACAGAAGACTGACATTACCAATAAATAGATCATAAAACAAGTCATCTAATAAAAAGTTTGGCAAGATACATAAGCTGAAATGTTCATATAAAGAAATACAAATGCTTGTTAGAAAATAGAATTAAAAAGTAACTTCCATCAACAAACTGAGGCTGAGATATTATTTTCTCTTCTACTAAGAGACGAGAAACTCATAAAATAATAGCACACACATTGAACAAAGATTGTAGCTGTCATCCTTACTAGATCTAAGTATTCAACATTCCTTCTTCTTTGGTCCTTTGACAGTACATACAGATCAAAAAGCTGTAAAAATAATTTATGTTTGGCATGGAAATTCTAAGTCTCACTTCTGGGAATTTATATCAAGTCATTAGGTAAGTATTTTGACTATTTTACTTCATAATCTTTACTCTCAACATAATGTTTTGGTTAAACAAAGTATAACCAAATATAACCAGATGAGGGCCTTTCATTTCTACCCACATCTTCCCTTCCCTCTTTCTCAGGAGAGTGGCTTCTGAATTGCTTTTTGGAGGATACATACTATCAAATTACTTTCCTCATTGTAATTTCCTAACACAAAGAAATTCTTCCTACAAGTAGGGGGGCCATGTATCTTGATACATCTATTAAAGAAAAAGTTTTAAATTTTAAAGAAATTCTTCCTACCAGTAGGGGATCATGTATCTTTTAAAAAGATACATTTCCCTACCTGTGTTCATTCCTTACTGCTGGTATAACAAATGAGCACAAGGTCATCTCTCATCCTTATGAAGAGGTCCAATATGGATCTCGCTGTGCGGACATTGCGGTGTCAGCGGGGCTGGGTTCCTTCTGGAGGATCTGGGGGTCTGTTCTTTCTAGGGATCACTGCACTGCTTGCTTGGGGCCCAGCAACCACTTCAGTCCCACTGTGGCTCATGTCCTCACATCTCCTTCACCAACTGTGACCCTTCTATCTCCCTCTTTGACTTCTGAGGACCCTTAGGACTACACTGCACCCACACCAGTAACCCAGGCGGGCCTCCCAGGTGTAGACCCCTTCTTTAACCACACCCACACAAGTCCCTTTTGCCATGTGAGTTAACATAGTCACAGGTTCTGGGGATTAGGACCTGACAGACATCTATTGGGGGGATGAGAACTGTTGATCACACTACTCTTTCTGCACAACTTGAAAGAAAATTACTTTAAACAATTGCAAAGTACCTTCATACCAGCTCAGAGTGTAATCAACTACTAAAATATGATATACAGATACTAAAACAATTGGGTCATAATGTGGGTCACAGTAAACAAGCCTAGAAGAATGCCTTCCTAATTTTTCACCAGCGAAAAACAAGAATCAGATTGTCTTTGGGTGACACCTGTCAGGGTCGTTTCCTAAAGCATGAGGTCGGAGAGGGCGGGTGGGGTCTGCACAGACAGGGCTGAGCATGGAGAGGGCCAGCTAGGCCTGCTGAGGGTTCAACAGGAGGAGCCTCAGACTCTAGGGTGGGAGCTGGCTAGAGTCTTCTCCTGAGATGCTGAGTCTTCTCCTCACCTATTTGTGCAAGTACCCACCCTCTTTAACTCCTAGTTACCCCGTGATGCCCTGATCTATAGCGTCCATTCAACACAGAAGCACAAGGTATTAAGGGCAGCGTGGCAGGACGGGAGAGGGCGGTTCGGATCACTGAGATTAAGAAGCACGTGAGCAACAGCACAGCCGCCGGGAGACTCCTCCCGCCCCTCCCCTCGGTGATCCCCAGCTCCGGAGCTTCCAGATCGGGTCGTCTCCTGGGGAGGGCCCGGGCGCCTACACGTCTGAGCCCTGTGCCCCGCGACCGAGCTCGGGGACAGGCCACGCGCGCCACTTCTCCCGGTCCTCGGCCCGCAAGTTCCCGCGGCGGGAGCCGAGGCACCAGATCGAGCCCGGAGAGGCGAGCGGGCGGGGGACGGGTGGCCCTGGCTGTGGCCGCGTGCGGGGTGTGGGTGCGGTGGCTATCCGCCGGGCTGAGCCGGGTCTGTCGGAAACCCTTACCAGAGCGGAGGAGCCGCTGTGCCGCAGGCGGGGCCACGGTGTCCGCCGCCTTCCTGGCCGGCGGAGGATGGGGACTGTCTCCGCGGCCCGGAGGCCGACCCGCTCTCTCCTCGCCGCCTCCCGGCTTCTCGGGGCGCACCCGGCTCCAGGGTTCCATCGCCTTCCGCGGCGGCCGGGGGCCGGGAGCTCCTGCGGGGCCGGAGCCCTGGATCCGCCCGGCCCCGGACCCTCGGTGCTTGTCGCCTGCCCCTCGGGCGCAGCTTCCCGGAGCGGCCAGCCGAGAGGCAGCCTCAGCAGGGAGACGCGGCCCCCGGAGGCGCCATCAGGCGGGGACAATGGGCCGCGTCCGCTCCTGGCTCCGCTGGGCGCCCAGTCAGCAGCCCTAGTGCCTGGGGACACCGCGCGAGGCCGTATTTCCTTCTGCCCGCGGGGCGCAGGGGCGGCCCTGAAACTATAGCTTGGGGTCAACTGCACGCCCGCCTCTTCTTTGATTCTTGTCTCTGGTGTCAAAGAGCCCAGATCTCCCACCCTGGGCGGAAAAAATGTTCTTTATAAATGTTTTATAGAAGACATTCTTTCCCTTGCCGAAATAAAATGGTATGGGTGACAACACCATCACCCGTCCATGCTGGCGGTGAGCCTGAAAGGCAGGTCTGAGCCCAACCCCTGTGGGTGCGCGGAGCACAGAATACCGCCCGATTTGGCTGGTCATTAGCCGTCAGAGTCAGACTCTCTGCGGTTGGCTTCCAGCTCCGGGGCTGGGGCTGCAAAGGCGGCTTCTGTAGGTACTGATGACTTGGTGGGTGAGGAACTGTGGCTGGCAAGTAACTGCTGATCAAAACTCTATGGGCTCCCAGCGTGCAACAGGAAAGGGAGTATCAGACGGGCCAGCTTCACTCCCTGCTGGAGCCGGGGGACACGAAGATGAGATTGTTGCAGCAAAAACAGAAATGAAGTGTTTCCTCTCCTGAGAACAAGGAAAGTAAACAGTGAAGGGAATAGAGAAGAAGCATAAGCGGTCATCAAAGAGTTAATCACTCCTAGTTTTGCTTTAAGTGTTACTAACCTGTAGTGTCTGTTACTAGAAGTCCCCTAATTCTATGCAATTTTCATCTTGTACCACATTTTTGTTCTCCTTTCACTCTCTTGTAGCAAGTCACCCCTTACAGCTGTTTGCATTCTGGAAAGAAGGTGGCAGGCTGATGGACTCAGAAGTCCAAGGCTGTATACAGTGTCTCAGTTCCCCCAGGTGGGGGACAGGGCGCTACTCTTGAGATGCTAGACTGCTATGTGCTCCCCTTGGCCAGCTGAGGAGCAAAGCCATCTATTTCCTTCAAAATTCCACCTCCATATTTTTTAATTTGCATTAGTTGGCAGAGAAAAGCAAGATTTGGGCAGTAACAAGGTGGCCATGCATGAGTGGGGATGAGGGGGGTGGGGGTGGGAGGGAGCATCCCTGGGGGAGGACTTGAACCCCTCACACTTTGAGCAGCTTTTCGTAACTTAGTTTTTGGTTTTTGTCTATAGGTTTCATAGTTTCAGCACATAGGACAATCACTCAGTTTTGGAATGAAATGATATGGACCTATCAGAAGCAAAAAATATTAAAAAGAGGTGGCAAGAATACACAGAAGAACTATACAATAAAGATCTTCATGACCCAGATAACGACGATGGTGTGATCACTCACACTCACCTGGAGCCAGACATCCTGGAATATGAAGTCAAGTGAGCCTTAGGAAGCATCACTACAAACAAAGATAGAGGAGTTGATGGAATTTCAGTTGAGCTACTTCAAATCCTAAAAGATGATGCTGTGAAAGTGCTGCACTCAATATGCCAACATATCTGGGAAACTCAGCAGTGGCCACAGGACTGGTAAAGGTCAGTTTTCATTCCAATCCCAAAGAAATGCAATGCAAAAGAATGCTCAACCTACCACACAATTGCACTCATCTCACAAGCTAGTAAAACAATGCTCAAAATTCTCCAAGCCAGGCTTCAGCAATAGGTGAACCGAGAACTTGCACATGTTCAAGCTGGTTTTAAAAAGGCAGAGGAACCAGAGATCAAATTGCCAACAGCCACTGGATCAAAAAAGCAAGAGACTTCCAGAAAAACATCTATTTCTGCTTTATTGACTATGCCAAAGCCTTTGACTGTGTGGATCAGAATAAACTGTGGAAAATTCTGAAAGAGATGGGAATTCCAAACCACCTGACCTGCCTCTAGAGAAATCGGTATGCAGGTCTGGAAGCAATATTAGAACTGGACATGGAACAACAGACTGGTTCCAAATAGGAAAAGTGGTACATTGAGGCTGTATATTGTCACTTTGCTTATTTAACTTATTTGCAGAGTACATCATGAGAAAGGCTAGGATGGAAGAAGAACAAGCTGGAATCAAGATTGTCGGGAGAATTATCAATAACCTCAGATATGCAGAAGACACCACCTTTATGGCAGAAAGTGAAGAACTAAAGAGCCTCTTGATGAAAGTGAAAGGGGAGATTGAAAAATTTGGCTTAAAGCTCAACATTCAGAAAACCAAGATCATGTCATAAGGTCCCATCACTTCATGGCAAATAGATGGTGAATCCTGGAAACAGTGGCTGACATTATTTGGGGGCGGTCCAAAATCACTGCAGATGGTGATTGCAGTCATGAAACTAAGATACTTACTCCTTGGAAGGAAAGTTATGAGGAACCTAGACAACATATTAAACAGCAGAGACATTAGTTTATCAACAAAGCTCCATCTAGTCAAGGCTATGGTTTTTCCAGTAGTTAGGTATGGATGTAAGAGGTGGACTATAAAGAAAGCTAAGTGCCAACGAATTGATGCTTTTGAACTATGGTGTTGGAGAAGGCTCTTGACAGTCCCTTGGACAGCAAGGAGATCCAACAAGTTTATCCTAAAGGAGATCAGTCCTGGATGTTCATTGGGAGGACTGATGTGGAAGCTGAAACTCCACTACCTTGGCCACCTGATGTGAAGAGCTGACTCATTTGAAAAGACCCTGATGCTGGGAAAGATTGAAGGCGGGAGGAGAAGGGGATGACAGAAGATGAGATGGTTGGATGGCATCCCTGACTCAATGGACGTGAGTTTGGGTAAACTCCGGGAGTTGGTGATGGACAGGGAGGCCTGGTGTGCTGCGGTTCATGGGGTCGCAAACAGTCGGACACAACTGAGCGACTAAACTGAACTTACCTGAACCTGTGGGAGATCTCACTATAACTGGATAGAATAGGCCATTGCATCTTACATCTCATGGGCCAAATTCCACTCCCAGCTTGTGCTGCTAGGACCTGAAAACTAAAAATGGTTTTCATATCTTTAAATGTTTGAAAATAATTCTTAAAAATAGCACTTACAGCATGAAAATTATATTCATTATATTCATTCAGATTTCATTGTCTCTAGGTAATGCTTTATTGAGAAAGGCTCTTTTATGTACCTTTTATCTGTGGTGCTTCTTGGATACAATGACTGAACTGAGTAGATGCAACAGATGTCATATGGCAAAGCTAAAATATTTACTCTCTGGATCTTTATAGAAGTTTGCCAACCTCAGCTCTATTTTTTTTTTTTTAAACACATACTGAGAGCTATACTTTAGAAACAGTTACATTGTGAATTTTGTTCTTTTAAACAAATCTCCTGTAGGTAGAGACAAAACTGGTTCCATTACTCTCAGCATCTCAGTTAGAATGAACACTATGCCTGTGAACTCAGTTGCTACTCAGTTGCTAAGTTGTGTCTTTTTGTGACCCTATAGACTGCAGCCCTCTAGGCTCCTCTGTCCTTGGAACTTTCCAGGCAAGAATACTGAGGTGGGTTATCAGTTCCTCCTCCAGGAGATCTTCCCAATCCAGGGATTGAACCCATGTCTCCTGCTTCTGCATTGGCAATTGTGTTCTTTACCCCTGAGTCACCAAGGAAGCCTAGAATACTAATTTGTCAGGGAACATTTGGCAGGAGGCTTCCTGTGTGCTGTGTTCTGATGTCCCTTATCAATCCCTGAATATTCAGAGATGAATGGAGTGGTATACCTCTCCCAAGGACAAAAGAAATGCATACTTTTCTTAAAGTAAAAGTAATTATGTACCGCCTTCTTCCCTTTCTATTATGGAAAGTGAATTTTACAACCCCCCTCTCATTGAGAAGGATTCTAGCCTTATGATTCCTGGATAAGTTGTAAGATTTTTGATCTTTATCTTTGCTGAAAAGGCTATCTTGTAAGACAGTATATATATATGCCCACATTATGCTGAATAAACGCCTTTACTCCATCAGAGTCTTGGTCCCCATGTCCCTATTCATTTCTTTCCTTTCTCTCTTCCTTTATTTTCTTATCCTCGACTCTGTACCCCCAAGCCTTGGCCCATTAAAGGGCCATAACACTAATTCACAATTATTCTTGTACCAAAGAAGTGGGTCCACCTGCTGCCTTCTTTTGCTTTCAATCTAAGAAATAATCACAAAGTAGTGTTAGCAAACTCTAGCATCTATCTAAATGAACATCAGCTGCACAAACTGCTAGATATTTCTGAGCCTCAAAATGGGGATTTGTAAGCCACAGAAATATTTCATTTGAGCTTTGGTTTGGCTACATCCCTTGGCTGTAGCAATGCTCACCAATGTTAACTGACCATGGAAAATTTTTTAAATAATCATTTTCTAATAGAAAACTATCAAGAGTTAATGCATCGTTGTCAATAATTTGCACTAGAGTTAAAACAAACCAGAAAAGCAATCACAATGATGAAGGAATTAATATGCAACTTATATATGAATATTAAAAATATATAACAACAAAAATAATCACTTATTTATGTGCTGTTACTAATATAAAAGCATATTATGCAACTTCCAGCTTTCTGGCATCTGGTTAATGACTTTTTTCTTAAAATGGTGTTAGTCCATAATAACAATATATTTTTAGACTTTTATTTTGTATTTATAAATGCATTTGTTTGAATTTATTAACAGTGCATATAGTCCCAATGAATTCTATGTAATACATAACACATTGGGAAATTCTGGTTTATATGATTATAATTTGTTATTTTGGATTCTTTGGGATTATCCAAAACAGTTAGGAAGAAATCAAGAGCTCAGAATAAAGAACAAAACAGCAATCGTCTTGTCTGGTATCCTTTAAAAGGGTCGCCCACTGAATTTCAGATAAAATGGAAAATGAAAAGAATTTGAAAAACCATGTACTGTAGATTTTCTACCCTTATAAAAATTGTTAATGAATTTCAAACATATAGTTTTGAATTCTAATGGTTTTGAAAGTACTTATTTTGGAATATAGTGAACAGCAAACCTGGATCTGAGGAAAGGAAATCCAGCTTTACTCTCCTAGTTGATGCAGAATTATTTTGTTTCAAAATTCAGAATTTTATAAAATCTTTTAATAATTGGTCTTTCTAAAAATATTTAGCTTTTAAAATTTCCAGAACTGAGAATGTTTTAAATATCCATTTTATTTTATGAAGTGTCAGCTTTTTATTGTAGACCAGTAATGGTATTTTGTAACTACACAATGCATGACCACATCAGTTTTTTATGTCAAAATTTTATTTTGCTGTTTTTTGTATTGCCTGCATTAGAATATAGAGGTTTATGAAGAGAAAAGCATTGTATTATTTACAGTCTAATCTTCATAACAATCCAAGTTCTGAAATGTTGGAAGTTCTGAGTAAATATCTATTACTAATTAAAATGTTGATAAATGAATGAATAAAATGATTTAGATGAATTTTTCTTCTCGCACGAAGCCTTTACACCATTAGTTCCTGAGTCATAGTCTCCCATTAGGATTTGGCGGTTGTTACAGTGTCCCTCCCTCCCTCCCTGCCTTGCTTGCTGTGCATGTGTGAGGTGGGTTCACACACACAGGAGCACAGACTCATAGTAGGGTTGCAGCCACCATCATAGGCCTTGTAGACCCTAGAACTTTATTTCTCAAGCCTTTAGACTTCAGTGAACCTCTAAGTTATAGTGAATATTTTGATAAGCAAAGAAGTAATGAACTGCAAAAGACAGAGCTAATCATGCAGCTCCCATGCACTTCCTAACTGGCCTTCTTGCACAGTTAATTGACAAAATAGACATTGTCTCTATGCTGATCTTTCTCCTAGTAGGTTTGTGTGTGTGTGTGTGTGTGTGTGTGTGTGTGTGTGTGTGTGTGCTATTTGTCTAGATCAAAGAGCAGACTTTTCAAGTGTAGACTTACCAGTGGCTCTCTGAGGGATCTCCTTTGTGTTCACATGAATTAGTATATGCACCTCTCATCCTAACACATTCTCAAAGTAGAATTTGTTTCATGTCCTCAAAGCTCTTCCATTTTCTCAGTCCTAAAGCTCTCTGTCTACTCTTGGTGGAAAACAACCAAAGAAATCCTTGGCTACAAAATGCTAAGGTAGGGATTAAGCCAGTCTGACTCTGAATTCTTGAGTTTTTCCTGCCTGGGTACTGACAATTATCCACCTTTCTTTAAATATAATTAATGTATACATCTTTCTAAAAGTCATATGGGAAAAATTAAATGAAAATAAAATAATAGAATTAGTGGAAGCATCAAAGTTTAATCACAAAACATGTATTTATTTATCCTTGTTGCCATTCATTCCAGACATGCATACCCATATTTGGGTACTAATATAGGAGTTAACACACAGCATATTGTGTTCTACATTTTCAGTTAACATTCACTGTTATTTCTTGAGTGATTCTAGTCTTCATAATTATTATTTCAACTAGGGTGAGAGTATTAACAGAAAACTGGCCCATTCTTATTCACCAACATATTTCCTAATTTTGGAAAGTATAGATATTTTAAATATATAAAAATTAAAATATATAAATATATCCTAAATACCTACTCAATAGTGCATATGTGTTTGTCAATACCAATCTACTGAAGCAGGCCTGTTACTTCATACTGAATTCTGCTTTCAGTGTTTCTCAAAACACTTCACCATCTACCTCTTCATGCTGTATATTCAATCATAAGACAAATGCTGAAAGACTGAATTCTTCTCTCAATTGTGTACTAACACATTCTTTTTAGAGTATTTTCATGGCATGAGTTTTCTGATGTGAAAAAGACAGGAAAGATTTTGCAGAGTCTTTTGAATTGACATCTCCTCTGTATGAGGGCTTTCTTGTTCCCTCAGGAATAAGGAACCACTGAAGAATTTTCTTCATTCTTTACACTGACTCTGTTTTACTTAGTGTGAATGTTCTTGTCCTACAAGGGCTGGCTCCGTTAGTAATGGGATTCATATATTGATATCCCTGGGTTTCTTCTACAGTGATGATTTTCAATGTATCCAAAAGGGCTCTCCTCCTGGTAAACCTAGTGCTGCCTTCTCCACTGTGTCAGAGATGCAGCCACTCAGTTCTCTGTGTGTGCTGAGGCTGGAGTCCCAGCTGAAGGTGCTTCCACCATGATTACAGGTTTAGGGTTTCTCTCCACATGTGTTTCCTGGTGGATTAAAAGGCATCATTTCTAGCTGAAGTCTCTATACCACTGCTGACAGACACAGGGTTTCTACTTGATGTGAGTTCTCTGGTGTTTGTTAACGTAGACACTCTGGGTGCAGGCCACACCACATGGGTTCCAGCCATAGGGTGACCTGTGCGGGTTCTCTGGGAATATGAATGTGATGTGTGTGTGTGCTCAGTCACCCAGTTGTGTCCAACTCTTGGGGAGCCAGTGGATGGCAGCCTGCCAGGCTCCTCTGTCCATGGGATTCTCCAGGCAAGAATATTGTATGGGTTGCCATTTCCTTCTCCAGGGGATCTTCTCAATCGGGGATGGAACCTACATCTCCTGTGTCTTCTGCATTGGCAGGCAGATTCTTCACCACTGAGCCACCTGGGAAGCCCATATAAATGTGACAGCTGCATCTAAAGGCTCTTCTACATTCCCTGCATTATAGGATTTCTTCACTGCAACCTCCCACCTGATGACCAAGCTTATAGCTCTAACTAAATGCTTTTCCACATAAACAACAGTCATGTGGCTTCTCTCCTGTGTGAATGTGCCTAATACAGCAAAGTGATCAGTGGTCACTGAATCTTCCACAGTGATTCCAAACATAGGGCTTCTCTCCTACATGAGTTTATTGGTGTGAATAAAAGTTGGCTCTCTGGCCGAGTATCTACTGTGTTTATTACTTTTATCAGGATCTCTAGTTGTGTCATGCTGGCTCCAGAACACATGGGCTTCAGCAGTTGTGGCCCAAGAGCCTACTTTCTCATGGCATGTGGGATCTTAGTATCCTGGCCAGGTATCAAACCATGTCCCCTGCATTGCAAAGCAGACTCTTAACCACTGGAACACTAGGGAAGTCTCTATCTAGCAATAAATAAAATGGTGGCTGAGTTCCTGATAATGAAGCGAGAAGAAACTGACTTTGACTCGTGAATTGATCCATCATTTGCCAATTGGCCAGGTTTCCTTTTGGCCCAGATTTTCTAAATGCAGCCAGGAAATATTAATGCCATTTTTATTCACTGCCCTGTTATGCATAAGGCAGGCCAGGGACCAAAGTAGAAATAATCTCTCCCCAACATTTATACTCAGTTGTTCCAGATCTCAGTAAGGATGTGACTTCACAGATGAAAGGTTTTTTTTTTTCTTTCCTTTTTAAGTTCATCAATTGGGCTCAGTGGAGAAATCATTTCCTCCTTCATCATGTTAGTGGGCTCAATGGATTTAAGACTGTGATAAACACAGGGGAAGAAGAATGACTCAGAACATATGTTCCCAGACAGGGGAAGGCAGGTGTTTTATCAGGTGGGATTGTATGTCATAGGTGCTGCGGTGGGTGATGGGTTCACTGAGAGAGCAATAAAGAATAACTTATCTTTCGTAATTTTAAAAATATTAAAGATTTTATAGTATACTCATAAATATTTTTTATGGCTTCAAAAAGGATAAGTTCCTTAGCAGACTTGTCCACAAAATTGTTTTCCTTGTGTTCTTAACTTTTATCCAAATTAGAAAGTTAAATGTAATGTCTGCAGATTCTTATTTTCTGAATTGTGACTGTGTATTGAGAAGGGGCATAGGAGTCAGGACAAAATGT
>ML663614.1:120343-167761 GCA_007570785.1 Antilocapra americana | reverse complement strand
CCCCCCCCCCCCCCCCCCCCCCCCCCCCCCCCGGCCCCGAGAGACATGAAGAAAACAGCCAGGGTCTGTCTGAGTGAGCTGGGGATCCCAGAAGTGCAGCAATGGGCCTTCTGCTCCCATCAGTGCCAGTCCTCTGGTGCGTTCCTGTTAGACCCGTGTGTGTGTGTGCGCGCGCGCACACGCATGTGCATGCATGTGTGTCTTTCTTCGTCCTGACACCCCTGGACTTGTCGAGTGTGCTTCAGTGGTTTATGAAAGCAATGCCTGTTATTGTAGCGAGCTTGCCTCTCTCAGTCTCATATCTTCCTGGGCCGAATGCACAGCGCTTCTGTAAGAGATTCAGATGCAAAGGCTCAGTCGTGCCCGTGGCTCACACCTGCAGTGGGATGGGGGTGTCCTTCCCTCGGGAAGGCAGCTCTAGGTCTAGGAGAGAAGAGCCGCGCGTTTGTCTGGTGGACAGAGGCGATCAGGGCAAACGAGGGAATTGCCAGGGGCTCCGGGAAGCGTGGAACGAAACTGAGGACAGCAGGAAGCCGGGTCTGCAGCGTTCTCCACAAAGCATGAGGAAGTCATCCCCGTGGCGGCCGCCTCCTACCGGGATCTGCCAACCCCGTCCGCTGCCGGGGCCGCGCCGCGCGGGGCCGAGCCAGCAGCGCGCTCCGGGGCGAGTGCCGCCGACGAGCTCGGGCTTCGGGCAGCCTGCGGTGCGCGCTCGCCGCCCGGCGATCTTGTCCGCCGCGCGGGGGTTCGCGCCGGTTGTCGGGCTCCCCTGGTGGTTCCTGTTGTACCGCTCCATCCCTCCGGAGCTCCGGCAGCTTCCGCGAGGCTGACTCGGCTGCCAGGGCCGGGAGAGCCCCGGGCAGCAGCGGCGCTGACGGCCTGATCCCGGCCGGGCCACGGGAGAGCCCCGCTCTCTGCAGGCGGAATCCAGCGCTGCGGTCGGCCTTCGCCGCGCTCCCTGGGCCAGGAGAGCTGGTCGGGGCTGGCCGCCCAGCACGGCCTGACGCCCTCCAGCCGCGGAGACGCTTCGTCCCGCCGCCTCTTCTGGAGTGGCTTTCCGTGCCCGGCCTCATCCTCCGTGTCTCCACCCGGCGGTGCGTGGTCGCCGGCTTGGGTCCCGGGTCCGCCCGGTGCGGGCGTGGCCGTGGTGCTGCTCAGAGGCCACTTCAGTTGCTCCGTGTCCGCGATGCGTTTGTGCTGCGCTTAGTCGCTCAGTGGTGTCCGATTCTTTGCGACCCCACGGACTGTAGCCCGCCAGGCTCCTCTGTCCATGGGCGTCTCCGGGCAAGAATATGGGAGTGGGTTGCCATGCCCTCTTCCAGGGATCTTCCCAATCCACCTCTCCCTCATTGCAGGAAGATTCTTCACCATCTGTGAAGTGAAAGTGAAAGTCGCTCAGTTCTGTCCCACTGTTTCCTATGGGCTGAATCGCATGGAATTCTCCAGGCCAGAATACTGGAGTGGGTAGCCTTTTCCTTCGCCAGGGGATCTTCCCAACCCAGGGATGGAACCCAGGTCTCCTGCATTGAAGGCGGATTCTTTGACCAACTGAGCTATCAGCGAAGCCCTCTGAGCCACCAGGGAAACCTCTCAGGAGAATGGTCCAGCTGAATCGAGTTCTCAAGAGTGTTTACTCTGCTTTCTGTCTCTCACTTACTCGAATCTCCCACCCTTTTCTGTCTTGTTTTGTGCAACTTTCCATCTCTGCCTGCTTCCCTCCCCTGAGTCTCTCTGCATTTCTTCCAATCTATCCTTCCTACAGCAGAAAATGTTACTTAAAAAAAAAAAAAACAACTCCTGCTTAAAAACTTCTATACTTTCTTACTACCACCAGGCCCAAGGTTCCAGGACCTTCCATGAATGACCCCTATGTTTCTCCTCACTCTGATCTCCCAGCCATCCTGGACTTCTTTTTGTGCCTAGCAGTATACATTTTCCCCCAAGTCAAGGCTTTATCTATCCTGCTCCTTCCGCCTGGGGAGCTCTTCTACCTGCCCCTTGTTCCACCAGCTCCCCATCATTTCATCTTCCTGTTCAGTACCCCTTGTTCAGGGGAGTCTCCCCTAATCCTTCTATCAGCCCCCAGAGCACCTGTATTCACCCTCTGTAACATGCTTCAGATTGTCAGTTCTTATGTAATTTTCTGCTGGACTGAAAACTTCGTGAAAGCAGGGCTGTGTCGTGCTCATGGTCCTTGGTCCTTTCCTGGCACCTGACACGAGTTGATTCTCAGTCACTATGGGATGGATGATTGAAGGATGAGTGACAGGGGTGTGCTGGAAAGGGGCTGCCTCTGCGATGATCTGGAGATGCCACAAATCTTCGGAGGGTTTGAAGACTGGACTAGGTAATCTCTAACGCTCATCAGCTCTGACATGTATGAATCTTTAGGCTTTCCCCCAGCCTGTTCCATTTGCTCTTGGATATTTGGTTGAATGTTGGTTGTACTGAACTTGAGATGCAAGCTTAGGCTATGGATAAAAGAATTAAAAGTGACAGCTGCTTGGTACACACATAAAATGATCTCCATAATTTCTGTGATCTTCCTTCAGTTACACAGTTCAGAGAAGAGCCACCAAAATCACGTAGTCATGCACTTGCCCACACAGTTTCCAGAGTATGAAGGACTATAGCCAAAGAACCAAGTGGTATCTCTGAAGGGCTAGGAACGAGCCATGCTTGGAAAATGGAGAAGTTACCTTATGGCAGTTCTTATCTTTTGGTACATACTGACACTGGAAAGTGATTGATGATCAACTTTCCTTTAATTCCCTCACCCCAGGTCCCTCTGGTTGAGGTTTCAATCAAGCAGGTTGACACTTGTAGTCTAGAAACACAAGGGGTTCTCCCCATGGGAATTTCACTTTATTCAAAGCTTTTAACAATCTCTGAAATGGGGAATTTACAGTGCAAAACTCTGCCAGCCATATCTGCAAATAAAATTTGAGAAAGGGTTAAGATCTTTGCGTGTGGCTTTTTATATTAGTGGATTCTCATTCATATTTGTTCATAGATTCCAAGTGCACAATTAATGTTCCCTGAGTTACAGAAGTCAGTTCCTAGTCATCTAGGATTGGGGCAGATTTAAACCCACTCCTGTGGTTTAATTAATGTAAAAGCAATTTTCTGTAAAGGCCTATAGAACACATGAAGTTTTCATGGTCAGCTGACTCTGTGACTAAAATCTGGGTGAAAGACTCCTAGGGAGTCTTTAGGGAGTCTCCTGGGTGAGTCTGCCAGACGTTTGATACTACAAGGGGAGAGGTGCAAGTCTGGACTTGTGTCTCGAAACACCAGTTGCTCTAATTATTGAAGCATTTATCAAAGGTGTTGTCCATTATCACCATTGTTGAAAACAGTCATTACTGAATGACCGCATACTTTATTGATGTGGGGTGAAATTATCCCAGAGCCACACACAAGGGCTGGGAGAATCTGCCTTATGACAGGCAGTGGGAGGAAATCATATTCTCATCTCAGTGAGTTTACCATTCACTGAAGGATCATTCTCACAGGCAGCCCTAAGACTGCATGGAATGTTGAGAGGGTAGCAGATCCAGGACCTACTGACACCTGCACTAGTCCTACAGGTGCATAGAAAAAGTGTGATCTCGCTTACACGTGGCATCTTAAAAAATAAAAATAAAAAAGCACCAAGGTCATCAAAACAGGGCACAGATTGGTGGTTGCAGAGGGTGGGCTATGGAGGGGGTGTGAAGTGGGTGAAAGTGGTCCAAAGGTACACACTTCCAATTATAGAAAAGTAACTCATGGGATCATCATGGGTAGCATGGCAACTATAGTTACGGATATTATTATTTTTTATTTTTTTGTATATTGAAAGTTGCTGAAAGAGTGGATCTAACAAGTCCTCATCACACACACAAAATTTGTAATTATGTGAGATGATGGACATGAGATGGACTTATCATGATGATCATTTCACAATATATACAAATATTGAATCATTATGTTGCACACCCAGAACAAATATAAAAGGATATGTCAAGTATGTATCCATTAAAAAAAGAAAAGGAAAAGGTGGAAGGACAATATACTCTCTCACAATTGCTAAGAAAGATAAGGCAATGAGCTTTGCATCAGGGTCTTCAGTCTTTCCTTCCTCTCATTAATGTAAAGGATACTAATGGCCTTGGATACAACAAATGGCCTGGGATTCTGCATTTCTCACAAGCGCCCAGGAAACGCCAATTCCTGCAGATCCCTGGGCAGCACTTTAACACCTAACAAGATGTTAAAGGTCATCAGGGTGGAGATTAGCTGGGCTGGTTTCTAAGGGATCCAGTTACAATTATACTGAGTATAGCCCAGGGATTTTTTTGGCCTCTATTCCCAACAATGTAAAATAGCTGCAGGGTGAGCTGAGGTGGTGTTTCCCTGTGCAGAGAAGAGGAAGACGGCAACTTTCATCAGACTGGATATGTGGTTTCTGTTCATATTCCAACCTCTGCAGACCCATGGGGCCCACCAGCAAAGACCTTCACAAATAAAGGCTAAAATACCATTATGATTTTTTAATTATTATTTTGGAGTGCTATCCACAATGAATAAATTAGATTAAAGCAAATGATTTTATGTCACAACTCAAGTGGTTCAATTGCCTGGGAGTTTCTTTTTTTAAATTTTATCTTGAATTAATCTTGGAGGGCCAATCAGGAATCCTTCTTATAAGTGTCTGCAATTACATGAGGAATTGACTGAGTATGTCACCAGTTGTTCAGAGCTCTGGTGGCAAATAAAATATAAAATGACATAGGAAGGACCCTTTACTACAGTTGTTAAAATATGGAGTAGACATCCTTGGGAAGCTATAATTCTTTGTCACCGTGCAGAGTAGAAAGTGAGCCTGCAGAAGACACAGATGAGTCACAGAAGAGGAGCCGGCCGAGCTCCGCCCCGCTCTCAGCTCCTGTGATAAAGGCAGTCTGACCCCCCACGACCCTCAGACACGCCTCCCAAGGGTCGCAGATCCTGAGAGGCATGGTGCGGGTCCAGGTGTTCTCCTCTGACCTCTGGGAGGAAGCGGTGGGCTTAAGAGAGACCCTGGGCATGGAGTGAGGACCCCGGGCTCGAGCTGGGCCACGCGCCGAGGGACCCCATCTAGGCGCTCCGCTGGGGGCCAGCTTCCACGCGTGTAATGGGAGCGGCCCGGCTGCTCTTGGGCATTTCTTACAGCCCCTTGATTCTTCAACAGTCCTTGGGCCTCAGCAAGAGAAGCCCCACAGCGAGAAGCCCGGGCCCCCACAGCCAGAGAAAAGCCCCCCCGCAGTGAAGACTCAGCACAGCCAACATAAGTAAACACGTAAACAAAATTATTTAAAATGAAGTGTGTGGTCTCAGGGCCTGTGGCAGCTCCCTGGATCCCATGGGGAGACTCTGGCCGAGGCTGTCTCCACAGACGAAGGTGCCCTGGAGGCTCATGGCACCGCCGGCCTGAAACCCCAAGAGGATTGCCCTTTTCCTCCCCACCTTCTCTGCTGCAGGCTGCCAATGGGGCAAGTCGTGGAGCCTGTCCTCTCGAAAATCTGTGTGGCCGGTACATGGCTCTGTGTGAAGCGGCACAAGGCATTTCCTGTCTGTCTGTCCCTTCTCTGTCCCTCCCCTGCATGGAAGCCCCTGGAAGGCAGGGCTTGTGGGCTCCACACACTCTGATTCTGGGTCCCCAAAGCGCCAGCAGGTAGATGACGCTGAAGAGTAACCAGGAGAAGAGCCGGGGTGGATGGGCTGGAGGGTGAGGGGTCCACGGGGTAGATTGGGAGATGGGGAGTGGGCGCTTCTTAGAGTGGAAGCTGCTCTCCCACAGCACAGACAGTGCCTGAGATGAGACCCAGATGGCCCTGCAGGCCTGAGGAGGGAGCCACAGCCCTCAGTCTCTGTGCAGATGAGAAGTGAGCACCTCTGGGCCTGAGCCAGCCGTGGAGACTGGATTCCTGCCCTCAGGAAGCCCTGGGCCTAAGAGGGGCATCAGACAAGACATAAGTGCCCCACCATATGGCAGATGCTCACAGAGAAAACGGCACACAGGTCCAGAAGAAAGGCAAGGAGTTACAACACAGCCTGAGTGAGTCAGAGGAAAATCAGTAGAGAGGATGGTTTTCAAGCCAAGGCCTTTGAGAAATACAGTTCAGCAGACAGGAATCCAGAGCCAGGGGCGACTGGTAGGCACAAGAGAGAGAATGTAACCCCCCCCCCCCCCCCCGCAAAAGGCAGATCCGAAGGCAGAGGGTTCACCTAAACTCCTGGATGATGTCAAAGGTGCCATGGACTGCAGGGTGGATGCAAGGGGTGAGGGGTGGCAGAGGAAAGGGGCAGGGGAGAGAGTGAAAGACATTCAGAGCCTGGCCTTGGATGCCACTCTCCTTCCAAGGCAGATGGGAGCCACTCAGATGCTGTGAATAGAGAACTGACAAGTTCAGAACTGCAGTTAAAGCAGGTCAGTAATCATAGGGAGAAAGCGAACAGGAGGCTGCAGCCAGAGGGCGGTCAGGAGCCCAGCCAGAGCAGTGGTGAGAGGAGCCCAGACTGAACTCAGGAGGCAGAGAGGGGAGGGAGGAAGCCCATCAGAGCAGTCCTTGAGGGGAGAAGGAGGAGGCAGGATAATAGAAGCATGGAGAGCAGCTCCTGCAGAGGCTGAGGATCCTCATTGTTTGGTGGTGAAGGGAAGCACAGAGAAGTCAGTCCCTGAAGAAGGAAACCTGAGTCCTCATCTCTGTCCAGATGTTTGTTTGGAAGCATGAGACCCAAATAAAATGCAGGATAAGATGTGTTTCTTGTGTTAATTCTTAAAAAAAAAAAAAAATCCTTTATCCATCACAATTTTTAAGTTGAAATCTAATTCACATATCATAAAGTTTACTCTGTAAAATGTATATTTCAATGGTTTATCATGATTGCGAAGTTTTGCAGCGATCAGCACTATCTAAATCGGAGCATTTCATCTTCTCACAAAGAAAGCCACTGCCCATCAAACCCGCACTTCCCCTTCCACCTTCCCCAGCTTTTGGCAGCTGTCTGTATGCTTCTTATCCTAATGATTTGCCTATTCTGCATGTTGAAAGTACATGGATTTGTACAACTTCGGCCATGTATGCTGGTTTCTTACACCTGGTGCTTTGTCTTTGAGACTCATCTGTGGTTTAACATGTGATTCATTCCTCTGTTTGACTTAAGAATTTTCCTTTCTAGGCCATTCTAACTCACACACACACACACAGCCAAGTTCTTTTCTTTCTAATTGTGAAAAACTCACAGAATATAAAATTACCATTATCCCAGTGTTATGGGTTCAGTCCACGTCACTAAGAACTGTCTTTGTGCAGGGACCTATTTGCCTCACTGACCCTGAGCCACCAGGGAGCACACAGCCCACCAGCCCAGCCATGACACCCTTTCTCAGGACCCTCCATACCACCCACCCAACTAGGACTCCACACAGGCTTTCCCAGAGTGGCCTAAGACCACAACTACTTGGGGTGGGGGGGTTGCAGAGGTGGCGAAGGAGCGAGAGACCCAGGAGAGAGGCCAGGAGAGGTGGGTGGAGGAGGCTCCCATGCTGAGCTCCCAAGGCTCAGTCGAGTGCCTGCCAGACCAGCCCTGCTTAACTGCTGAGATCAGAAATGGTCAGATGGGTGAGGGAGGTGTGACCATGGATGCCACCAGCTTCAGCCGGACACCCCAACAGTCTACACTGCAAACCTGCCAGGCCTAGCTTCATTCCCCAGGCCACCTGCAGAGCCCCAGAACCCCAGCCTCATATGGAGGGTGGGACTATTCCAGCCACATCCTCCAGTGTTCCACATCCCAGCTCTCAGGAGAGTCCTTGGAGCTCCCAGGAGATCGTCTGCATTCAGGGTGTATGAAAAGTGGCATTAGGCTGGGACCAGTTGGAAGTGGCCAGAGGGAAACCAAGTTTCTCTGTATCTCTTCTGCCTTCAAAGGGTCCACTCTCTCTTACTCACTCATGCCTTGCTTTGTCCAGCTGTCCCTTCAACACAGCCAGGCTACAAGGAGGGGTTCAGGGCACAGAAAGAGCTACAGCATCTCATGGTGAGCAGGGCCGGTCACCAACTCATGTCTCACTCTGGGAGAGCATCACTGTGGGTCAGAAACTGACCCTCTGAAGGCACAGGTGACTGCTCCTGCATGACACAGGGGCCTTAGAACTTAGGCTTGTTTTGTGACCTCTCCAGCTGCCTCTGAAGGACAGGCCATCAGGCAAGGAGACATACTGACCCCCAGTAATCACAGTCAGATTGGTTAAGGACAAAGGGGGTGGGCAGGGCAGTGAGACCGGGGATGGGGGGAGCCCCCTGCCTCTGCTGTTTCCCACCTCTCACTCCCCTGACCTTCTCCTCCTCAATATCCTACCCCCGAATTGGGCTCTCTTGGCCCAGACACAAGAGAAGTGATCATTCAGTTACTCAGTATTCAGTGGAATACTTCATGAATATTCACAAAGTGACATCAAGTGTAAAAAGAAATGAAATTGAAAATCAAGTCTATCCAGACAGGTAATGTTTTAGATGAGGTTAGTGTCAGAGAAGATCCTTGGGCTCCTGGTAAAGGTCCCCCTGAAACTTGGCCCTGGAAGGAGGGAGACAATGGCCTTTGATGAACTTGACCTAAGCATGGTTTGTGTTTAGCCAGCTCATTGATTCAATCATTTGTCATCATCACATTTTCTGAGTCCCATTCTGCATCTGTTCAAGGTCCTCACAGGGCTCACAAGCTGGAGAGCTCATCACAGCATGCTTAAAGACTTGAGGGGTCCTGGGTGAGGCAGAGGCAGAGTAGTGGATCAAGAAAGGCATCGTGGGCCAGGTGAGGTCTGAGCTGGGTCCCCAAGGGTGAGTGATCAGTTAGTCAGGGTCTGGCTCTGAGCAAGACTCAAATACAAGATGGATGACTAAATGAATGAAAATGGAAATCCTCCCCAAAGAGAGCAAGACTGTCAGCTCTTCCGTAACTGAGTCCACGCTTATACTGCTCACCTCAAGACAGGCCAAGAAATTGAGAGATGCATTGTTGGGGCAAGAAAGAGTGACTTTATTCATGAAACCGAGGACTCTTGTCCCAAGGACCCATCTTGCTTGAGTTAGAATTCAGGCTTCTTTTATATTTATACTAAAAGGTGAGGGAAGAGGGGGAAGAAAGTCAAATATTTCCTCACTCCAATCAGTCTCCAAAGGGGATGTCATAACGTCTGCCTCTCTGCTGTGATTCACAGGTGAGTCTGCTCAGGAGGTTTCCTGTGAGCTGAACAAAGTTATTTTAGCTTGGTGCTCATTATCTGGGATGCAGGGTTCCCAGAGATGGGACTTTATGTATAAGCTTATAGGCAACATTCCTTTAGTGGTTAACTCATAACAGGTAGAATACAAGCGGTCCTTCCTTATGATGCATTTAGGCGAAATCTTGGAACTACAGGGCACGCTGGGGGACAGTGGGGAGAGGCCCCGTGGGGTGCCCACTTCACCCCCTCACAGCTATCTTGGTGAGTAAGCAGCCTGTGTCTTGACTACCCGGGAGCGTGTTTACTCTTTTCTCTCGGACAGTGCTCGTCAGAAGCAACGCTCACCTGTGCTCCTTCATGATCTGGCCCAAGGAAACCAGCTGCCTTACCAGAAAGGGTATTAGTACCTGTCATGTTTGACACCTTGTGACCCTGTGGACTGCAGCCAGTAAGGCGCCTCTGCCAATGGGATTTTCCAGCCAAGAACACTAGAGCAGTTTGTCATTTCCTTCTCCAGGGGATCTTCTCGACTTTGAGATCAAACCCAGGTGTCCTACATTACAGGCGGATTCTTTATCTGAGCTACCAGGGACATGTATAAGAAACTGCTACTTCCCAAAACTGGGGTCAGAAGGCTGGGTGTGTGGTTCAGGTTCTATGAGGCATTTCACATCCTTCTAGTATCTCCTCTCATCTCCTTAAGAAACTCTCATGTCTCAGGATACCTCTAACCAATACCTTGCTTTTGGTGGGAGCTAGTGGTCAGCTGCTAATATCCTCAGCCCAGAGAGACACCGCCTGTGCTTTAGACATGGGAAACCCTGCCATCTAGCCCCAGTCCATCCACATCTCTCCTGTTCCCCAGATCCCACAGCCAGCAGACAGTCCCTGAGTCTGTTCAGCAGACAAGATCCCACAGTGTCCGGCGCTGAGGCTCCTCCCGCCCCCACGTCCCCTCGGCCCTGCACGATGAGTCCACAGTCCTGGGAATGGAGGGGCCCAGTGCACTTCTTCCAGGGCTGCTGCTGGGCCTTCCGCCTTCAACCGGAGCAGGGAGCTGGGCTCGTCCATGCCCGTGAGCGTGAGCTTCAGAAGAGATGAGCTGTCAGTCCATCCGACTCCCGTGGGCCGTGCTCCTGGGGGAGGAGGCGCTGGGGGCAGAGGAAGGACAGGGCTTGGCCTGCTCAGGGGTCAGGACTCAGGGTGCATTGGGGGGAAGCTTAACCTGCTTAGGAACGTTGATGGTGACAAGCTGTTTCTGTATCTGTAGGAGCTGGTCCAGTTCACGAAACTCTCTCAAAACTAACACCTGTACATAAACACTCTTCCTCTGGCAACAGGGATTGGGCTGACTCTTTTCCAGGAAACTCCTCTCTAACCTCTGGGAAACATCCTGACAGGGTCTCCGATGGTGCAGCTAACATCCGCTTTGGTTAAGCATCAACAAGGACTCACTGTTTGGCGCTTGGATCTCAGTGCCATGTAGCAGCCTTGATGGAGGGGGTTTGGGGGAGCAAGGACACATGCACGTGTGTGGCTGAATCGCTCTCTTGGTGTTCACATGACACTGCCCAACTCTGTTAGCT
Source organism: Antilocapra americana (assembly GCA_007570785.1). Classification (NCBI taxonomy): domain Eukaryota; kingdom Metazoa; phylum Chordata; class Mammalia; order Artiodactyla; family Antilocapridae; genus Antilocapra; species Antilocapra americana. The sequence continues at coordinate 156,922 of ML663614.1, read as the reverse complement.
GGCTATACCCCAGTACAATAAAAAATCACAAAAGACCACCCCATGTGACCAAACACTCACAAAAGGAAGACACTGGATGATTTGAACACTGGCTTCAAAAGCACATTTCAGGAATACAGAAAACTACAGGATTTAAAAATCCTGTTTTATAATCTAGAATCCATGGTATTTAGGTGACTGATCAATTGTTTACTTCAGAGGCTGATAAGATTACCAGCTAAAGGCTAAACAGTTTTAATATCATTTTCTGTTTTCATAAATTTCACACTATAGTCTAAACCCAGGACATAGATATCTGTTTTTTTGTGTACCCCCCTCCATCTCCCTCTCTCTATAGTTTTAAGATTCGTGTCACCAGTGAGTTTGCTCCAGCTCTCCTGCAACACACACCCTTGGTTCTGTCGGAGAAGTAGTACCATCTGTTCACACTAGAGTAAATGAGGACGGGATCCTGGTGGGTGGGGGCTGCTGCCCAGTGGGAACTGCTGCCCCGCGCGGACAGAGGAAGGAGACTGGCAAGGGGCTTGCCCGGCCTCGGCCTGGGGTCTTTGCCCGGACCCTCATTTCCTGGTTCACTGCTGACTCCATAACAGGGGCCTGGAAAAGCCTGTGAGGAGCCCTAGCTAATAACCTTCATGCACGTCTCGCCATTCACATCATGAGCATGGAGTTCTTCAAATTTCTGTGTTTTTCTGATTTCTTTAGTCTTCATTAGTCTTCTCACCAGAGGTATCACTACCTAAATCAGCCTATATATTATTAACATATGCCATTGATATATAAATATTATTATATTAAAATAATAATAGTAGATCACATTTAATATTTATTTACATTATATATACATATGTTTATATATAGCATTGTTATAATAAGTTAAATTAATAAATACAAATAAACTAGCATAGCAATATGAGTATATATTACTCCTCAGAGGCAGGTCTTTGCCTTTTGCCTGGTCAGCTCTGTCTACTGACCATATTTTGTTTGCCAGAAAACTATGAAGACTGAGGCCAGAGTTAAAGTGAGGGAAAGGCAGGCAGAGAAGACCCAGCCTGAAGTTACAGGGGAGACACAACTGAATCACTCAAGTCAAAGTAGTTTTTCTCAAGACCAGCCTGAAGTGCACAGTCTTAGTGGGGGGAGCAGATGGGACCCCTCACCCACGCATCGGCACCTTCTGGAGTGGGGTGAGCAGGAGGGAGCCTCCTCCAGGTGTCTCTCCTCCGGCTCCTCCCGAGGACCCTCTCATCCTCCCCAGGCTCTGCTCTGACATTCACGCTCTGCCACCAGGAGGCCAGTTCATTGCCCTCCATTGTTCTCCTACCTTCTCTCTTTCCTTTCCTTCCTGATTCTCTCAGGCTGCTACCAGTCAGGCTGGAGACACAGGCATCATGAGACTTTCCCTCCAGCCAGTGAGGTTCCTTACTCTGTCCTCCTTCTTTAGAGCTGGGTTAATGGGGTGCCTGGAATTTATTACTGAGACTTTCCTTGCTTGCTGTTTCCTCCCTTCAGATGGTGGGATGTGCAGGGTAACTAAAAACATTTCTGAATTGCCTAAATGTGGATGCTAGATGAATCTAGTTTGCTTATAACAGAATCAGGTCCTTCTAAAGGAAGATTTTTATAGTCTTATTTAAAACCAGTGGAAAACCCCCAAACAGGAAATGGTGACACGTCAAAGTCATACTGTTACATGACAAAAGCAAGCTGTAAAACAACACACATTATTTGTCTAACTGAACTTAAAATGATACTATATTATCCATGTGTAAATATATATATTTGAAAATGTTTTTTAAAAAGCTGAAGGAATATATACAAATACCACAGGTACCTTGCTAGGGATGAAAGAGAAATTTTACTTTTACTCTAAATTATCCAGTTTTTTTGTGTGTACTTTTAACTTAGGATGAACTTGAACAAGAGTGTATATTTTTTGTATTTAAATAAACACTTTATATATGATTGTATAGAACTAGCTTATCATAAAAACTGAAGCAATGTATTTCAGTGTCAAACAAATGATAAGCTATGTAGAAGAGAGTGAATATTTGCCAAAGGGTGAAAAACAGAATGAGCACACGAGCAGCACAAACAATGAAATGCTAGCTACACAATGCTGTCTCCTTTAGTCACTAGAACATTCCTTGAGCATCTGCTGGGTTTAAGTCAGCCTGGAAAAGTTACCTGTCCAAGGCAAGTCTGAATTTATGCCAGGCCCATGTAAAGATATGCTTCAACTACTTTGGCTGCCAGTATCTCTGAGGGGAAGAAAATGTACACTTTATTCTCAAAACTTATTTTGGCCTGTTCTATAATGGGTTGTTCCATAAAACACAAAACACTCAAACCAACATTAAAAACCACTGTTTTGGTGTACCTGAAAGCTTTTGCCATTTTAGAGTTTTCTCTTTTTCTGTCATCTCTTAAACACATGCAAAATAAATACAGTCCCCAGCAGGAGCTGCTACTCAAGGAGCTCTGGACCTCAGTTGGTTACTAGGAGTTAACGTGGCAAAGAGCATTTTTGCTCCAGAACTCAAAAGGCACTTTGGTGTTGGATAATCTGAATCTGTGGAAAGCATATGATATCCTGATACTGTTTCTTACAACTGCCACAGTTCAATGATTTTCAATATCTTATTTTCTGTAACCAAAGATTGAGAATGCTCAGAAGGGAGCATAAATATAAGTACATGACTTATTATAAATAGCATATAAGTAGAAAGTATAGTTAGATGTGAGTCTAACTTGCCTTAATATCCTAGTTCCTGTGGCTTCAGTCCATGAGGCTCAGACTACATTCCTTGGGCATTTCTACAGATTGGATAGTGGGTGGCACTTTCAGCCTGTTTAAAAAACAGTTCATGGGCTTTGGCTTGTTTGCTTGCTTTTTAAGTGTTTTACCACCATTGCACAGAAAACAAAGTAATTTGGTGCATAAGTGTATGAAGTCCAGATCAAAGCCATGGGAGCAATTTGAGAAGAACACAAAGCCATTTAACTATCTGTAGGAAGCATTTACAAATAACCACAGAAAAGACTTTATTTGTGTAGATCCAAACTGAAAAAAGAAAGTGAAACTCAGTCATGTCTGACTCTTTGTGATCCCTTTGTCTATAGCCCGCCAGGCTCCTCTGCCCATGGAATTCTTCAGGCAAGAACACTGGAGTGAGTTTCCATTCCCTTCTCTAGGGAATCTCCCCAACCCAAATTATCCAGTAATAAAATGCTTTTGGTGTTTGTGTCACAAATGCTCTTTGCTACTTTAATTTCTGGTCATGACAGAATCTCAGGTCGACCTGGGACCTGTCCTAAACTAGTTTGTGTCCTGCAACCCTGGTCAGACACATAGACTTTATAAAGTTCGATTTTCTTATTTGGAAACAATTTGACCTAGCTGCTCACAAGTGAAAAGCAAACTACTAGAACTTAAAATGTTCCAGTAGAATACAATCAAATGCTCTTGATTCTAGGTACCTCATAGGATGTTTTTAAGCTTTGTCAGCCACCAGATTCTCTTGATTCTGAAAGCTGGTTTACTAGGGACGGAGCAATGGAAGTGTGATGAAATCACTGCAGCTGTGTTCTGTTCCAATGCACAGAATCTGGACAGACTAGGAACAATGATAAAATATGCTGAAGGGGTGAATCCAGGGCATTTAATCTTATCTGAGCAAACGCTGTGCACAGACGCATTTTATACATCACTTCGGAGAGGCCACAGGCTCCCTGGGCTCTCCAAATCCCTCAGGTTAAGAGCTCCTGCCCCAGGAGTGAAGGAAAACAAAGGCAGCCCTACCATCCTCCCCATTCTGACCTCTGGTCCCATCACAACCACACCCGTGAGAGGGATGGTGGGGGCTCAGCACGCTGTCCCAGAGGCAAGACTGCCAGAGGAGTAGTTACAGGAGCAGACCTGCGCAACGGCCCCGCTGCCTCCTGCCTGCTCCCAAGTGTTGTGAGAAGGCCCCGAGGAGTCAGTTCAACTCAGCTGAGCAGCCCGGAAGCACAGGGAGTTAAAGAAACAGGAAGCACGAGTCAGGTCAAGGAATGACCCGTTTCTGTGCTGTCTGTCCTGCTCTCTGCACAGGCGTCTCTGACTCTGCAGGCACTTCCGGTTTGCCTCACCGTGAGAGGCAGCCGCTTGTCAGAAGGCAGACCTTTTCTATCATCAATAAACTGTCTTTTCCTTGCTCTCAGCCCTGTAATCTGGCACTATATGCTCCTTGTTCTACTGGCTGCTAACACTTCTGTAAAAGGAGATCTAACTGTCAAGAGTTCATAATTCCAGTGGTCTGTGAAGTCCCACCATCAATTCACTCCCCAGAGTTGTGTTTGAATCAGGTAAAAATGCTCATTACAGACTTAGGATTGCACCTACTAATATGAGAACATGAACGGATTTAGAACTTTTAGAAAGTCTAATTTTAAAAGTACTTTTTTATCTTTAAATTCCAATAAGAAAATTTGACTCTTGCTTATCTTGTCTGAGGAATTAAGACGGAAAGATACTTACTGAAAATAAGCTACAAAATTTGAGGCTTTGAAGAATGGAATTAAAAGTGAATGGGTCTCATGAAGAGTAACTCCTTTGGGGTGGAGAAACTGAGAGGAGAAAGAAATTGATTCAAGAAAACATCTTATTACTAGAGCTGAGATCACCTACCATTTAGTCAAATTTACTTTTCTGCATGCAAGATCACCTTATACAGACGTGTACAGACACACAACACAACTACCATCTCCACTGACACACAGAAGGGTGCCCTGGCCACCAGTTCAGACCACCTTGTGGGACACTCAAGATGCTCAGGACTCTGTCCTGTGTGTCCCTGGAAAGTGAATCCCATGAGGTTCAGCCACTGAGCCTAGTTCTACTCTGTTTTCAAACAGCCCTTTAAATACCTGAAGACAGCTCTCCTCGCTCTCACCACATAAAATGTTCCCGCCATGTGTCACTGCCCCTCAACATCAACATGGCTGCTGGTTTTATAATCAGTCTTAAGATATGGTCACCTGAGTCTATTATTTTTTATTGTGCTGAAGTCAGTCAAGTGTTTTATATCTTACTAGTATATTAATATGTCAGATTCAGAGAAATAATTCAAGTATGACATCAAATGATTATCCTATCTGTATGAAGTATATAAATATAATCTCTGGGAGATGGTGAAGGACAGGGAAGCCTGGTGTGCTACAGTCCATGGGGTCACAAAGACTTGGACATGACTGAGTGACTGAATAATGATAAAATACTATTTCAATTGAGAATGTACACTACATAGGGGAAAGTGGGAAAAAGGTATTTTAAAAGTTGGATCAAGGTTAGCTAATAAAATTAGCAGTGATAAATGTTGTTTGAGGGAAGAACATAATGAATTATGATTTAGGAAATTTTCCTCTTATATGAAAGGAAAAAAGCAAAAGTCACAGAACATTCTCATGAGTAGACATATTTATTTCTTTAGAAACTGTTTATTTTCTGTCAACCTATTTCCATTTTAAGAACTTGTGGGGTTTATATGATGGCTCATGGTAAAGAATCCTGCCAATGCAGGAGACATGAGTTCAATCTCTGGTCCAGGAAGATCCCATGTGCCTCAGAGGAACTAAGCCTCTGCACCACAACTATTGAGCCTGTGCTCTACAGCCTGGGAACCACAGCTACTGAGCCCATGCTCTGCCACTACTGAAGCCTGGGGGCCCTAGGACCCACACTCCATAACAAGAGAAGCTGCTGCAACGAGAAGGCCGAGCGCCACAACTAGAGAGTGTGCCCTGCTCCCCGCAGCCAGAGCACAGCCTGTGAAGCACCAAGGACCCAGCACAGCCCCCTCCCAGGAAAAGGGTCTGTGAAAGAACAGGTTACAACCCCTCCGCGTTGTCCCTGCCCACCCGTGGCCTGAGCAGTGGGCACTGCAGGCCAGCCTTCAGGGGGAACCGAGGAGTAGGCAGCGAGCTCACCTGCCCACCTGTGGACTAGGCCCCCACCTCAGATCCAGTAGGGCTGCACTCAGGTGCTGAGTGACCCATTCACCATGAAGTCCTCCTTGGTCAGAGCCCGCTCACTGCCACCTGCTCTTCCCTTTTAATCTCTTCAGAATCTGCAGATGTAGAGACCAGGCACGACCTCCCAAGAGTGTTCACAGGAAACGGTTCCACGCACGGGCAGAACTTCCCAGGTGAGCATCTGCCAAGTCAGGCCCACTGACTGAGCTCCCTGTTGCCAGGAATGGGTTGTCTACAGAATGCAGAGGAGAGTTTGTGTTACACAGACCAATGGTAAGCCAGTTCACATAAGTGCCTCTGTGAGAGGTTGGCGGTCAGCCCTGGGATCATAACCACCAGGAGTCTTGGCTCCTGGAAGATGCCTGGGTCTGGTTAGTGGAGGCTCCAAGAGTGAAGCAGCTGACCACAGGAGCGGCGGCAGCAAACCACAGCTCAGCTCGCTGGTGAGGATTCCTGGAGGACGCAACAGTGACAGCAGCTGGGTTTTCAATGCAACAATGGCATGAGCTGCCAACAGAAGCTTCTCCCACGTTCTCTGCGGATTCCTGATGTAGACGCCATCACTTTTCCTTCTGTAGATGTACTGCTCCATTGGGAAGTAAAAGTTGGTGCACCTAAGAAAGCTCCAGGTACAAAGAACATGATGATGTTCTCCTTCATTTGACTCCAAGGACACAGGAGAGTGTAAAAGATTCACTTCAAGTCATGACAAGAATCCAGACAGTGTCGTATGGACCACTGTCTGGGTAGCATGGAAAAAGCCTGAGAAGATGTTTGAGAGAAGCTAGATGATCTTTCTGATAAAGCAAACTTGACTTTCATTCAGTTGGTAGAAATAACACTATGAGCTTTCCTCTTTAGAGGTTTATATTTTTTTGTAATATCTTCAAACTTCTAAGAAATTTATAATGCACGAACAGGGTTCAAGAACCTAAGGGTATAAAATACTTCATCTCACATCCCCCCTGCCTGCTCCCTTTTTGTGAAAGCCCTGCTGCTGTCACAGTTAGCCATGGTGTTTCGTTTCCCAGGTATCTTTCCAGAGTTTTGAATTTTTTTTTTAATTATTTATTTGGCTGTGCCAGGTCTTAGTTGTGGCCTGCGGGATCTTTTCCTTAGGAACTCTTAGCTGTGGCATGCGGGGCCTAGTTTCCTGACAAGGGATTGAACTCAGACCCCTGCAATGAGAGTGCAGCAGCAGAGTCTTAGCCACTGGACCAGGGAGATGTCCCAGAATGTCATTTTATGTATACACAAGCAACTAGGAATATCTGTTTCTTCTTCATTCCACATGGTGGTGCTAGTGGTAAAGAACCCACCTGCCAGTGCAGGAGACAGAAGAGACTCAGCTTCAATCTCTGGGTTTGGAAGATCCTCTGGTGAAGGAAATGGTAACCCACTCTAGTATTCTTGCCTGGAGAATCCCCATGGGGCAGAGGAGCCTGGTGGCCTACAGTCCATAGAGTGGCAAAGTGTCAGGCATGACTGAGTGACTTAGCACACAGCCACATTTAAAACCATAAATGGCAGTATAGTGTGCACAGTATTTTATTGTATCTTGCTTATATTCAGCTGACAATATCTTGGGGAAAATTGTCTCTTGGGCCACTATTTTCTGCAAATCAGTCCACTGAATGGATGAGGTACTATAATACACTTTACTGGTTCACACTGGAATAAATACTAAATATTCAATGACATCTTGACATCACAAAAAGCAATGTAATGCATAACCTTAGCCTATGTTATTCCACCGAAGGAAAATGTATAAATTTCTAACGCATTGAATAATGTTCAATGTTCATGTGGAGCTGAGAATCCTCACCAGCCAGAGTGAAGAAACCTCCTTGAATATGTGGGGCATTCAACTGAGACACACAAAATTCATGTATTAGAGCTGAAACTAAAAAAAAGAGAGAGAGAGAGATGAAACTAATCAAAAGCCTTAAAATAAAGGGCACATAAAATTGTACTAACAAACCTTAACAATAATCATCAAAAGTGTCTGTTATGCAAGTAACTATTGCCTACCAGGAAGAAAAAAAATAAATTACCACTTTCAGAAAACATATAAACAAAACAAAGCAAAAGCATTTCTATCACCCAGGAAACTTCAAGACATTTAGGGGTCCTGTGTCAGACAGCATGTTCAATGTATATTTCATATTATCTCACACCCACCCACAAAAATGAATATAAACCCCTTTATATACACTTCAAATATTCTAGAATATTCAAGAAATTGACTACTTTCTGGAAAAATATGAATTCTCAAGACCATTATTTAAAACAACTAAAGCAAATGGAAAGTAAGCAAGGAAGGCTAAAAAATAAAATCTTTCAAGAATTACTTCTGAAAATCACGCAAATGCTATGCAAGCAAAGAACACCTGACTACAAAAGTACCACATAATTTTAGAGAATCAAGAATAGAAGAACAGAAGAAATCTGTATTTTGTGAATATAATTTAACTCTGCTACCAGAACTTGACATAAGCGATATAAAACAAAACCACACACCAATTTTACCTACTATTCTTGGCCTCAAAATCCTAATCTATTAAATACTAATTAATGATATATGAATCTTTGCAGAGAAATTCTCCATCTCTAAAAAAACTTAGTTTTACTCACAATTTTTGTTCCTTTAAAGTAAGTCAAGCTCTACAGTCTAAGAGGTGCTTGCTCCAGAAGACTGGAACATTTGTACAATGGAAAAACCATTCAGCCATAAAAGCACATGAAATAATGCCCTGTGCAGCAACACAAATGAACATGGTGATTTCATGTTAAGTGAAGTAAGTCAGATAGAAAAAGACAAACATTGTATGACATCACATATGTGGCATATTGAAAAATGATATAGATGAACTTATTTACAAAAGAGAAGTAAAGTCACATAGAAAACAAGCTTATGGTTACCAAAGAGGATCACGGGGGATGTGGGGAGAGGTAAATTAGGAGTTTGGGATCAATATGCACACACTACTGTATATAAACTAGGTAAACAACACAGACCTACTGTGTGGTGCAGGAAGAATACTCAATATTGTATAGTGACCTATAATGGGAAAGACTCTGAAAGAATATATAGCCGCTAAGTCAGGTCCAACTCTTTGGGACCCCAGGGTCTGTAGCCTGCCAGCCTCCTCTCAAAGGAGGGGCCACAAAGAGCTGGACACAACAGAGGGACTAACAGCACACAACTACTACTATGCTCATTCTTAGCCAACTTGGAGAAAGACATTAACACCTTATCAGAGCTGCAATAGATTTTGCTCTAAGATGCCTGCCATATAGGGAACAATTTGAACATATTCTGAATTTCAGTTGTGCTTGCAAGTAATTTTGTCAGGAGAAACAGGTGGTGAATGAAAACACAGCTGGCCCAGAGGAGCCTAACCAGGCAGGCAAATACAAACACACACTTAACATACAAGAAAACGTTAAACTGGTTGAGGACATTGCAACAAGTGTCATATTCTTTTGTTCTCCGTTTGTCCACACGATTGTCTACAGAGTCTGCTGTGATTCTTGACTAATTTAAAATATATTGTATTACTAGGAAATTTGACACATAATAAGGTAAAGAGATCAGGAGACAACTGTCATTGAAAAGAGAGTTGATTGCTTAGAGTTCCCAAGAGGAGGGACAGGACACGCCACTGGGCCATGCAGGAAAGGACCGGACTTGTCGGGAGAAGGAGGGAGAGGAGTTCAGTACCGGGGCCTTCACTGTGACTCCTCAGGAGGGACCAGTGAGCTGCGTGCGCAGGCTCAGGATGGACTAGCTCCTGCTATGTTAGGGGCCATCCTCGGTGCCTGGCTCTAGGTGACAAGGGAAGGGGACAGTGACCCGGAGCGCAGCTGAGGTGTGGTCTCTCTCTCTTAGGCACTGCCTGTGTGCATCAGCAGTGAGAGCTCCCCCGGGGCTCCTGCCCTTACCACCTTGGTCCTTCACGGCACCAGGGCCGGCCCTGTCAGCACCCGCCGTGGCCCGTCACCCGGAGGAGCGGCCCTTGGTCCCTGCCCCCTCTGCCCCAGCGCCCCCATCCCGAGGTCCTGTGTCCCGCCCTTCACTTCATGGAGCTGACTCTTCTACAAGCTGCTCTGTTTGTTCCTTGTCTCTCTCCACAGCGTCAGCTCCGTGGGAGCAGTAGCATCGTTTCTTTCTAAAGTGTGGTGGTTTTCTGCCTTATTCTCCTCTTGAATGTCAAGGACTGTGAGGCATCACGGCTGGGCCCCTGCCCCCAGCCCGGGCCTGGCACAGAGCACGCGCGCGCTCAGCACTGGGGATGAGCACAGCAGTCACTGTGCTTAGCCAAGGAAGGGCAATGGTGAGCCTTGTGGCTGCCCCCAGGGACTGTTAAAAACAAGACAACAGCCCCCAGAGGAATTGTTTAGTTAGGAGCCATGCCGGCAAAATAGATGTAAATGGAGTTTTGGCTCCTCCAGAAACGAAATCTTGAACCAGTCAGCCAGAATCTTCTGATTATCACTAGTTAAGTCATCTGCCTGAGAGACCCTGCCAGCCCCAGTGGAAAGTAACCTCGCAGTAACCACTTGGGTTCTTTGCCCAGTGCAACTTCCTTGTCCCTGATCCCTTATGGCTATAAAAGACTTTTATTTTGTGCAAGTCCTAAGAGTTTCTTTCTAACTGCTAAATTGGATGTTGCCTGATTCATAAATCTTTAAATAAAGGCACTAAGATTTTAAAATTTTGCTCAGTTGAATTTTATTTTATTTGAATAGGGCTTATAGTTTATTTTAAGATTATATTTGGCTTTTAAGAGATTGTTATAGATTCAATCAAGCTTAATCTTCCTATGTAACAAACTATTGCAAAACTTAGTGATCTGAAATATATTTGTCATCATCTCCTGTAGTTCTGTGGGTTGTCTGGGCTGAGCTGCACGTTTCTTGCTTAGAGCTCATTTGCTGCTGCAATTGGATGGCAGCTGGGGCAGCATCCCCCAGAGGCTCCACCAGGTCCCCTGTCAGGACTAGATTCTGAGCTCGCATGTTCTGTTGGCCAGACTGTGCACATGACTTCTGTATGAGGCTTGGCTTTCTCACAGCAGAGTCTGGGTTTCCAGGGACCCTGGCCTGGGGGCAGGAGTCTGAGTGAAGGAAGTGGCAGCTGCCAGCTCTGTCAAGAGGCAGATTCAGAACTGGCCCGAACCCACTTCTGCAATTCGTTATGGGTCAGAGAAGTCACAAGCCTGCCCAGATGCAGGAGGTTGGAGAAACAGACTGCTTGTCTCCTTGTTGTGGGGTGTCTTGTTGTATATAAGGAAGGAAGGAAGGAGTTGAAGATGGCTGTCTTTTTAAGATAAACCACCACAAAGATTCTGCGATGAATGCTACAATTAGGCGACAGCTGGGGTCCAGCCCAGTCCAGCCTTGCTTGGGAGCTCACAGCCTAGAAGGTGATGCGTGTGAAAAAAGATTATCCTTGAATCTTCCATGAAGGAGGAAATGGTGTAGGGTCTATCATGATTATAAACACCAAGAAATGGACAAATATATAAAACTTTGTTTTTTTGTTTTTGTTTTAGTTTTTGGACAATAGGAAACACAGGACAATGGGGCTGGTAGGGACCATCCAGGGTCAAGACTGATGTTTCCTTGGGACTGTGTTGCTAAGGACCTTGAGGGTTAGGCAGAATCTCAGATTTGTCTAATAAACTTGAGAATCTCTTATGTTCAGAGTGAGTGGAGGGGGCCTGCACACCAACTTCCATCTTCAGTAAGCCCCCTTGAAGTGAGTGTAATTGCACATGGGACCACCAAAGCCACATGGGCAGGTATTGCTGGGAATGACAGTATTCCAGAGTAGAGGACAAGCAAGGGCTTCCTAAGCAGGCAGAACACAGGCCATTGTGATGGCAGGACACCCATCAAAGGAGTGAGGCAGCCTCACTCTGCAGGCCTTCCCACTGACCCCCGTATGACTTATGTTTCCAAGCCTTGCCCCCAGTTGGCTACCCTTTCTTGTGTTGTGTTAAGGAGATGCTGATTCCTTCATGTACTTAGTAACTCACTCATTCATTCATTGATCTTGTGTTTGGTTCCTGCTCGGTGCCAGTCTTTGTCTCAGTGAGAGGTCATCACTGAAGACCCTCCTCAGATGTCACCTTCTCCATGAAGCCCTTCTTAATCAGCACCCCTTCTCCTAGTTGCCTCAGGTCTCCTTTGGGAACCTCTCCTTGCTCATTGTGTGATCATGCTTTTGTAGCTTATAGTGAATGATGTCGCATTTGTGATCTCCGAAGAAGATTTAGCTTCAGGACCAGGGACCAGGCTTGAGCACTCAGGAGCTTTGTGTAGCAGAGTTTTATTATAGTAAGAAAAGAGTCAGAGAAACACTCTGACACAGACATCAGGAGGGAGATGGAAAGTGCCCCCCTCATTAGCAAGGGACTTATATACTTTTTAAATTGGTTATTACAATAAATCAAAAGAATATCGCAAGCTTGTGAAAACTTTACCTGACCCACTACTACAATTTACAATTTAGGATAACAGAATTAGAACTTAACAATAGAAAGAGCCTACCAAACCACTCCCATAAAATACATTCTAAGATAACAGGATTAGTCAGAAGGTTTTCAGGTAGGAGAAATTGTCCTCCAGCAGGATATATTGTTGTTATATAATCAACAATATATATTGTTGTTTAAATTGAGTTGTGTAACATCAGTTCCAGGCTTAAAGAAAAACAATTGTTTTATGTGACTAAGACTAAGGAATGTAAAGAAAGAAAGAAAAAACAACAACAACAAAAAATCAAAACTGTCTTTTCCTCCTCCTTGAGAACCCCAGACCCCTCTCTCCTCAGGGATCCCCAGACTTCTTATCAACCTGCCTAGGAATTGACTGTCTCACTTTGAGTACCTCTTCAGCCTGTGAGCTCATGAAAACATTAGGCCAGAAAGACCTTGAATAAACATTATGATGACTAAATAACTGCACAGATTAAATGACTAAACAGAGTCCATGTGAAGGTTACATTCACTGAAGATTAGCTTTTTCTTCCTCCTCCTTCCTTCTTTCCAGAACAGAAGTTCAAAGGACCTTATATCACCCTCACCTCATACAGAATTTCAATGGTCTGGGTGATTTTTATCTTTTCTTTATTTTTACACCTGAAGACATTTCATGATTGTACCCTGCAAAATTGAGAAAATTATTACTTGTGGGGCAGGGACCCTTCATGTTGTCTGAGTCAAAACAGGCCAATATGTGAACACAGGATATTGAGGAGATTGCTTGGGCCCCTGGGCAGCTGGAAGTAGAGAGACAAAAGCAGAGGGGTGATGCTTCCACCTCCCTCTTCCCAACACAACACATTTGTCCCTCTTTGTACTTAATCAACCTGATTGTGATTACCTGGAGATTGACATGTCTCCTGGCAGATGGTGTGGCCTTAGGTCACAGCATTAAAGGCCACCAGACCTCAGTTCTGAGCTTTTTACATGACCTAGGACAAGTCTTCAGCATCTTGGATCTGCTGTTATTAAACCTAAGCTTTGATAGTGGTACTAACTATGTGAGGGTCCAGAGGCTGAGGCATAGGTACTTGGGACTGGTCACTGGGAAAGGCTGCAACTCTGTGAAGGCTGCCCCAGAATCCTAGCCTGGAACACAAGTGCTTTGTGGAATATCTGGAAGAAGCAGTGAAGAAGTTAGTGAGAGACACTCAGTTGGTGCCAGGACAACACTGAATTAGAGCACTGGGCTTTTCTCTACTTACCTCCAGAGGGTCAGGCCCTATTGCCACTGGGCACATACCCTAAGGGATAACCATCTCCTGGAAACTCCAAATCACAGCCTGATGGCTGGGCCCCCAGACGGCTGAAGGATGTGTCAGGAGCAGTTTGCCCACAGATACTGGGGACCCCAGGGCTCTGACAGGGGCTAGTGAGGCTGGCATGGCAGGGCCCCACATCATGTAATAATGGGGTGCCTGATTGGGGCTGCCATCATCTAGGCCCATACCATCATGAAGGAACCTGGTAATTTCTGAGCTCAGAAGCTAAAGCAAGGTTGAGCCTGATTAGTACTTGGTTGCAAGACCACCTGGGAGGACCAGGTGCTGTAGACTTTCCTGCTTGTCTCTCCTTTCATCTCTCTCTCCCTTTGCCACTGCCCCCTCCCCTTGCAGAGATGGTTTCTTCTTTGGCCATTGGGAGGTGCACCTTCTGTTGGAGTCTTGGCCTGGGTGGGTGCTGTGTGTGTGGGGGGGGGTCTGACAATGGGCAGCACAGTTGGGCTGGTGTCCTCTGTGCTTTCTCGACACTCTGGGTTGGTGGGCAGGTTGAGTGCCTACTGGAGGGCAGTACTTTATACCATGGAACTGTGTGTATAAAATGGTTCTAATGGTGATATTGTACCTCTGTGTATTTTCCACATTAAAAGAACTGTAGCATCTCTCTCTCTCTCTCTCTCTCTCTCTCTCTCTCTGTGTGTGTGTGTGTGTGTGTGAAAGATTTAGGAAAATTCTGAAGCCAAACAAAAGAATGGTTTACATGATAAAATATGAAAAAGCTTCAAAAACATGACACTGTGTAAGAAACCGGACTTAAAGGGCCACAGTTGTACAAGCCCATGTACTTGAAATACACAGAATAGGCAATTCCATAAGGATAAAAGAGTGAGGAATGTGGGATTTAAAGTGACTGATTAAAGAACACTAAGTGTCTTTGTAGGAAGATAAAATATTCTGGATCACATGGTGATGATGGCTACACAGCTATATAAATAGGCAATCACTAAAATATAGTGCTCAAAGGAGAACTTTTTGGTATATGATATATATCTAAACTTATAATGATTAATTTGAAAAGTTTTTCAAAAGGAACAAAACCCACATATTATCCTCAGTGCTTTATTCGGTTCTCACTCTAAGCTCTGTAGACATAAACAAAGATGCCTGTGTCTGTGTGTGCATGCTCAGTCATGTTTGACTCTTTGTGACCCCATGGACTCTAGATGGCCAGGCTCCTCTGTTCATGAAATTTTCCAGGGAAGAATACTGGAGTGGGTGACCATTTCCTACTCCAGGATATTTTCCCTTTCCTTTACTGTTTCTTCAGAATTTGTCTGCAGAGCAAGGAGTCAGCCACCACCACTCCCCTAGGCTGAGACTCAGGGCACACCTAAGAGTGGGGACCTGTTCTGGTGGGGAAAAGGGAAAGCATGTCCTGCTCAGAGCATGTAATCTGGGGTAGCCGGAGGCAGGCTGACAGGAAGAGGGCCGTCCCAGGTGACTGCTTAGATAACAGACTTGGTTTCCCCCCTTTGGTTCTAAACTGAAAGGAAGAAAAAGAAAGACGGTGCCAGTCACTGACCATGCACTGTATCCTGGGCCCATCGCTGCAGAGGCTGGGGTCTGGTTTTCCAGGTCGGATGCTGCAGGGCAGGGCCTCATGGCTGGACGCAGAGGCTCCCAGACTTCCCCATGTGTTAAGAAAGTTCTGCATTTCAACATCCTTCTCTGGTCGTCTTCAATGGGATACTCTGTGGATAAACTTGAAACAGTGTTTCTTAAATTAGCTGCAAACAAAGGTAATAATTACGATATTGTTGAGTCACAATGAAAATGGTGATTTTCATTATTATTAATTTCAAAATTTGGAGTTGGACACCTAAATTATAATATATATATTAATAGATATCTCTAACAACCTGTCGGGCCATCTGGTTGACCTCGCCACAGCCACCACCAATCTGTTGGCTTTGTGATCCTCACACAGATGTATCTGTGTCTCACACTCACGAAACACAGCGCCTCCAGGCAGGCACCATCCTTCCCACTTCTGAGTCCAAGGAAAACAGAAGGGACACCAGGTGCCCCTCGCATATATGCAGCCGGACCCTAGGGAAACTGTCTGCGGAGTTCTGAGCACGTCCCCGGGAACACGGAGAAGCAAACGTGGCTGCCTGGGAGCAGCCTCATCGCCGCGAAGGCAGCAGGACGACTGTTCCCCCAAATGGCAAGGAAGCCCTTCCAGGCGCCCTTTGGGGAGGAGAACGGGCGGCCCGTGGTGCCTTGTGGTGCCTCCTGCTCTGGACACCAGGGCCGGCCCTCTCCGGGGAGAGGACACACGTTTATGAATCAGGACTATTGGGGTCCATGGGGGAGGCTGGGAAGATTGGACGTGTCTGCGTGCATCCGTGTGGTCCGCTCCTCCGGGCGAGTGGGAAACATCGAGAACGTATAACGCCTCAGACGCCGGCGCTGCGACCTTTCCTGCCTGCGTTCAGCTGCCCCGGCGGTGCCCATGGGAAGAAGGGGCCCCACGGCCCACTGGTCCACCGGGCTGGGCAGCGACACCGACCGACGCCGCCCGCCCAGGCCGCTGGCCTGCAGGCCCAATCTCCGGCGACAGCAGGCTCTTCCCGGGCCTCACGGCACAGGAAACGTTGCCGCTGTCACCGTCGGCCTCCGAAACTCTGCCCCGGGCTCTGCGGCCCAACCGCAGCCCTCTCGCGTGTCGACGACGTTCCCCAGGAAGGGACCGGTTCACGGGGGCTCCTGGGTGGCTCCCGACGAGCGGAGCACACGGCCCCGGGAGAACCCCGACCACCGGGCGGTCAGAGCGCAGCGCGGGGCGGCCCAGACACCCGGCTCGTCCTGGGCGTCCTCCTGGGAGCCAGCTCCCTCCCCGGCAGGGCGCGGAGGCCCAGACAACAGACGGGAGGGCGGGAGCTGGGAAGGCCTCCCCAGGCAGCTGCGGGAGAAGGCGAGCTCCTCAGCGATCCTGAGGGCTGGACCCAGGCGGCCCAGAGGACAGATCCCTGCTCCAGGGCGAACTTAGGAACTTGACGGGACTTAGACTGTGTGGTCCCATACGGCATGGCAACAGATTGGTGCCAAATAGGAAAAGGAGTACGTCGAGGCTGTATATTGTCACCCTGCTTATTTAGCTTATATGCAGAGTACATCATGAGAAACGCTGGGCTGGAGGAAGCACAAGCTGGAATCAAGATCACCAGGAGAAATATCAATAACCAGACATGCAGATGACACCACCCATATGGCAGGAAGTGAAGAGGAACTAAAAAGCCTCTTGATAAAAATGAAACAGGAGAGTGAAAAAGTTGGCTTAAAGCTCAGCATTCAGAAAACTAAGGTCATGTCATCTGGTCCCATTACTTCATGGGAAATAGATGGGTAAAAAGTGGAAACAGTGTCAGACATTATTTTGGGGGTCTCCAAAATTACTGCAGATGGTGATTGCAGCTATGAAATTAAAAGACCCTTGCTCCTTGGAAGGAAGGTTATGACCAACCTAGATAGCATATTGGAAAGCAGAGATATTACTTTGCCAACAAAGGTCAGTCTAGTCAAGGCAATGGTTTTTCCAGTAGTCATGTATGGATGTGAGAGTTGGACGGTGAAGAAAGCCGAGCACTGAAGAACTGATGCTTTTGAACTGTGGTGTTGGAGAAGACTCTTGAGAGTCCCTTGGGACTGCAAGGAGATCCAACCAGTCCATCCTAAAAGAGACAGTCCTAGGTTTTCATTGGAAGGACTGATGTTGAAGCTGAAACGCCAATACTTTGGCCACCTCATGAGAAGAGTTGACTCATTGGAAAAGACCCTAATTCTGGGAAGGATTGGGGGCAGGAGGAGAAGGGGATAGCAAAGAATGAGATGGCTGGATGGCATCACCAACTTGATGGACATAGGTGTGGGTAAACTCCAGGAGTTGATGATGGACAGGGAGGCTCAGTATGCTGCGATTCGTGGGGTTGCAAAGAGTCAGACATGACTGAGCGACTGAACTGAACTGAGACTGTGTGGACTATAAAGCTGAAACCATGAGAGTATTTGGTAAAAACACGTATGAATGATTTTTATTCTGTGGAATAAAAAGAGTAGAATCATGATACAACATTTTTTTTTAATCCAGAAACCATCAAACAAATGAATGATAACCATAAATCCACCTTTTCATATTCCACACTAAAAGTCCAATGATAACAAGTCAGCATGGGAGGAACATTTGTGCAAATACACACTTAATATGATTGTTGATATTAGTATCACTCAGTACAATAACAGAACATTCAGGATACAGCCACTAAGAGGGATATGGTAAGGAAATTTGTATTGGTACTGACTTGGAAAGATTTGAATGATCAATTGTTGGATAAAAATAGCCAAGTTACAGGATTTCCACTGGTGCTAAAAGAAAAAAAAAACTACATTTGTACATTTATCATTTAAATGAGCTAAGATGGAAAGGCAAAGGCATTAGAACAGCTAGAGCAGTTTTATAAAAAGAATACAATCTTTCCCAAAGCTTGGAGCCCTGTGCCAGAAAGAAGTGTCTTCAGAAACCAAAATGAGCCACACTACCTACTTTACTGCCCCTCCTCCTGTGGTCCTGCCAGGCAGGCAGGTGGCATCCTAGCCTTTAAAGTCACTTCTCCACTCAGACGCAGATTCAAGGAGGGGTTGGTATAAATTTGGCTCTGCAGTCTTGGGCTCCTCAGCCTCTTGCCTCATCCTGGGAGCCCCCAGCCAGTCAGTCATCACCCTGTCTTCCCCACCAGAAGCTGCTGGTCCCACTGTGCAGGGGGCAGCCCTTGTCTCCATGAACTTTGAGCTGTTTTTGCAAAGGAAGGATTTTCCCTTTGCACAGCACGTATGAAGCAAGAGGATAACTGACCCTTTGCACCTGGATTCATTGTACACTTTGTCCTCACATCTGGCCCCAGTTATCTTCATGGGGTAAAAGAAGGACATTTCCTTTACATAAGAGGTGTGAATCAATGGGACATCTGAACTTTTACATCTGGATCCTTCATACACATTTTGTGTGCACTTAGTTCCTGAAGAGACAAGACAGAGAAAGGATTAGGCCCCTTAGCATTGTGTGGTCATTGCTTTCATGAAACATCCAGGCTCTCTGAGCAACTCCAGGGTGGCAAGAATAAAGAAGCTGCATGCAAGCATTCAAGCCACACACGAATGCACACACACACACACACACACACACACACACACAAAGGAGAGACTATAGAATTCATCTGATCTTAACGATAAATGTAACTCTGAAATCAACCACGTCAATGTGTCATGCAGAAGATCATCTAAATGACCTGATTCTTTAACAAATTTCCAGTTATTAATATTTGCTGTCCTTGTGTTTATTCTGAGATTACTGAGAGTAACATGGCCAGGTTTACATTTACTTAAAAAAGATTTATTTCATGGGGCAAAATTTACTAAAACCTTACCTTTCTTCAAGCAAAACTCCAGCATACTGTATTAAAAAAAAAAAAAAAATGCTACTTTCCTGAGCCAGAGCTGGCAAGGTTTTCTAAGGGGCAGATAGTAAATACTTTAGACTGTCATATGACCTCTGCTGCATCTGCTCAATTCTGTTATTGCAGCAGGAGAGCAGCCTCAGATAACTTTGTGGACACTGCAATTTGACAGTCACATAATTCATATGTCTCACAAAACTTTATAACATTTAAAATAATAAAAATCATTCTTTGCTTGTAGGTCCTACCAGCACAGATTGTGGTAGAACTTGGGGATGTAGGATGCTATGGTATGATCTATAAAGCCACAGTGAAACTGTAGTGAAGTGAATATGTTAGGGGAAGCACACTGATCGAAAGCGCCCATCCTGGCCAGGCACCACAGTAACCATTTGCATGAGTTGATTTACTACAGGAGGTCCTGGTAAGGAACATGGAACTAATAAGCCACCACCAAACGGGAGAGTTCGGGAAAGGTCAAAAGGAGATAGCACATGTTCGACCACCTCCCAGAATCCTTCTCTGGCTTCCATCTTGGGTGAACAAGGTATGCACCACCAGGAAGGACTCTGAGTCAGAATGATTGGCGAAAGACAACCACAAAAACTAATCCCATCACCATAAAACCTGAGACTACAAGCCACGTGGCAGAGCTGTTCTCCTGGGTTCCCTTGCCCTCCTGCTCTCCATGCGGGTGCCCTTTCCCAATAAAGTCTCTTGCTTTGTCAGCACATGTCTCCTTGGACAATTCATTTATCAATGTTAGACAAGAGCCCAGTTTCGGGCCCTGGAAGGGGTCCCCCTTCCTGCAACAGTACCACCTGATGTGATAGTTTGTTTTCAGAAATCAGTGCTCCTGTAAGGATGTGGTTGTGGGCTTCATCCTAAAAGACCAGCCCTGTCTTGTGATGCTGGAAACATCAGTTGTCTGGGGGTGAGACTGTCACTATTTAATAGAGAATCATCAAGAACATCTTGGCCTGAGCCCACTCTCATCCACCCTGCCTCTTCTAACGCTCACGTTTATCTGAAGGAAATTTTCTATTAATAAATTATATTTTAAACTAGCCCTGAAAGAGAAGACATGTTTCAGACAATCAAGCACAAATGAATAAATGGATTATAAAACTTTTACCACGTTCTCAAGCAGTTTAATATTTTACTATATGGGTTTTTTTTTTCTCTATAAAATGTCAGGTTCCATAAGGGTGAAGGATATCTAAGAAATTACATGGACAAGATCAGACCCCTGGGAAGTCCTAAATATCTGTCTCCTTGAACTGAGAGCTTAACGCAAAGCTTAAGCAACTTTCCATATTTTAGCTTAATATTGAAAATGGATTTTAGTGATATTTCCAATTAATGTTTTCAATGCATCAGTTTAGCAAGGAACTCACCAGAGTGAAACTCCTCTTTCTTGTGATAATCCAGTTACACCACACACGAGATGCCTGTGCCTTGAAGCTGTGCAGTTAGAAACTGCCCATATTATCAGGGAAAGAGCACACATTTCAAAGCAAGTTATGTGTTTAGGGGAGGGGGGTTGCATGGTGCAAGGGAGGGAACAAGTCCATCTCCCTGGAAGGTAGAGGGATCAGCTCCTGATTCACTGAGTTGGGAGCATCTATTTTCCACATAGATTTTCAGAGACGCAGGTGGCAAGGACAGCAGATTGGAGCTGAGCTTGGCTATCCCACCCACAGAAAGGAGAGCTAAAAATACCAGACTACTGCATCTTGGAGCAGCCTGACAAGGCCGCTGAACAGAAATGCCCCTCAAAGCCTGATGTGCCAGTCAAGGGTGTAGACCACAACAAAAAATCCCCACAAAATTATAGCCAGGAGAAGTGTGCATCTGTCTCCCATTTAGATGCAGAGGGAGGCAGCCTAGGGTTGGTCTGGCTGTTCCAGAAAGCGCCAGTCCTGTCCTAGGAATACTGTTCTGTCATCCCAGGGGTGTTCTCCCCTCCAGGGTGGATATGGAGCAGAATAGAGCTTCCCCTTGTCGGATGGCGTTCCCAGCAGCGAGACAGCAGGCGAAGGAAGAGCCAGGTTCTCTCATCTGGAGAATAGTCAACAAATTGAACTTGTTTTCTTTCCATCCTGGAGGGAGAGCTTGTCTCACAAACATCCCAGCTTCAGAGGCTGTTGGGAATGTCTGTAGTCTCAGGCAGCCATGGGCTCAGTTCAAAACTGAGTGTGCAATCACTCTAGGAGAGAGGTGGACCAGACCACTAGGAGCCACGTGGGTGTCTTTGTCTTTCACATTTCAAGAATGGGCTGAAAATCATGAGTTCATGGGCGCTTTTCATTAGATTTCGTGGTAGATCATTGATTGAACTCCATTGCTAACTCAGAGTGTCTCTGGCCAGGGGAAGCACTGGGGCAGGCAGTGTGGGAGAACAATAATAAAGTACACAGAGGGAGCAACAGGGTGTCAGGCAGAGGCTTCAAATCACAGGGGAAAGGAAAACACAGGGTTGTACTTGGGTTCAACCCCCAAATAGCATTGTAGGAAAACTACAATTAAGTAATTACTTCCCTGATGGGTTTTCAGATGGTAAAGAATCTGCCTGCAATGCAGGAGACCAAGGCTCAATCCCTGGGTGGAGAAGATGTCCTGGACACGGGAATGGCTCCCCACTCCAGTATTCCTGCCTGGAGAACCCAATGGACAGAGGAGCCTGGCAGACTATAGTACAGAGCGTCTGAGACCTGACTGAAGCGACAGCATGCATGCACACTTTGACACCTTAGCAAGAAGACTAGTGAAGACCAAAGAAATCAAAAGCACCTAGACCTTTGAAGAGCTTTGAGAGAGCTCCATGCCCAAGATGTCAGTGGAGAGTACATGGAAGGTGCCGGCTACGGTGCCCCCTATGGCTCCTCTTGTCTGTCTCCCCCATTACTAGGTCAAGAATGAACCAGGGGCCCCTGAGTGTCTGGGCGAAGCCCACCCTCCCTGACCAGCCCCCTTCCTCTGTCCCAACAGCCCAGGGGCCCCAGCCAGCCTGGGCTCCACGCCTCACACCGGTGTAAACAGGTGTTATCACCTACAGAATGAAGCACATTGGTGCAGAACTAGCACCTCCCAAACAGTGACACCCAACTTTAGACCAATGTGGAATTAGGGAAAATGCAAATGGATGTTAAAACAGCTTATAACATAGCTTTTATTTTCACCAATGCCTGCATTATACAATTAGTCATCTAAGGAATCTGGTTCTAAACATAGGCTTTTAATTTTGAAATCATGCAGTTTTCTATTTCTTCAAAAATGTACCTTTGCAGCCAATGTTCAGTTCCTCCCGTGTCTTCTTAACCAGTTTTTTTTTTTTAATCTTCAGAGACAATGTCAGAATGTTTCCTGAAGGTTAAGGAAGTGTTTCCTGGGTTACAGTCAGCCCTTCCCTTGTTGCCAATCAGCACAAGTGTTTTTACCATAAATACTGGTTCTCAGAGGACCACATAGACATGGAGTGCTTTGTCCCCATCAGCATCTGTGGATGCTGCGGCCACTCGGAAGCAGCCCCACATCCTGGCCCCGATGCCAGGTGAGCCACCCTGTTGACCCCTTTCCTCACCGCTTCCACCTTGGGATCACAGGGCGCTGGGCCCTTGTGGACACACTGCACTCCTACCTTCCCCCTCACGGATATGGACAAGTCATCCTTGTGCTGGTCCAGGAGGAAGGAGGTTCTGTCACAGCCCCAGGGAGACCCACGGAGGGGGCCACATCCCCTCAGAGGCTCAGGACTCCTCACGGAGGTGTGGGGGAATCGTGGTGGCCGGAGGAGCCTCAGTGCCCGCCCTCTGGGTTCTCACTGCTGAACAAAGACTTCGAATCCCTCTGGAAGTGGGGGCTGCAGGGCAGGTGAGACTCAAGTGGGTCCACTGTGGAGGAGAGGGCTTTCTATGTTGCAAACACAGACCAAGTCCTTTCTGAGCTGGAAGTATGGACAGCTCAGAACCTGCCCCACCGAATGGAGGGACTGGTTGGTATCCTTGTTGAGGTAGTCTGAGCATGGATTGGAAAGGACTTTCCAGGCATAGCATTTCAGAAGGCAGTGGGTTTATTATGGACAAAGAGAAAGTGTGGGCACTGCCAGCACAGTGAGCTAACCTCCTGACAGACCAGGGAGAGCTCACAGTTTATGTGGGTTTAATAACCAGTTTTTATAGCTTCAAGACAAAGAAAATCCCTGCTGAAGGGTTGGCATCAGGTGATTGATTAGGCGTTTACCAGAGTGGGCATCTTTGCCTAATTGGGAGTCAGGAAACGTATTAACGATGATCAGGGGATTTGGCAATGTTACAAAGGGGCTGAGTGGGCTTCAGAAGTGTTCTTGTTCCTGGGCTCGGTTTCTGTGGCCTTGGGCAGGACTCACCAGTCGTGAGTGTGGATTTCTCAGAGAGAAATGAGATGTTGGGGGAGGAGAGCTCCCGGTGAGAGACTGGACTTGACATCCATCCTTCTTGACCTCAGCACAGGAGCTGTGGGCTACTCTATGCACAGCCGTCCGCAGGTCAGAGCAGCTGCTTTCTCTGGACCTGATGGTGAATCTTGATAATGTAAGACAGATGCAAAAGTAGGGTCTAAGTCTTGCAGCAGGCTGTCCTCTGACACCTTCATTTACAACCTGGGACAGTGCTTCCTGACACCTGCTGTCCCCAAGACAAGCTCAGGGTTGCCTTCCCAGAACATGTTCACGGATGCCCCACTTTGTTCCTGGCCTATTCCAGACACTGAGCCACAGGTGTAGGTCAAGCAGGTGGCTGGAGACCCCCATTCTTATATGCCACGGATGGGTGCAGAGAGATAGAAAAAATAAAATGTACTCAAAGCCTGATGGTAATTATGTATCTTGGAGAAAAATAAAATCAGGAAGCTGAAGTAAATTTCAAGGTATTTAGAGGGTAATCCATGGAGGTGGTAGAGTGTTCTGAGCTGGGAGAGCAACAAGTGCCAAGGCCCTGAGACCACAGTGGAAAGCAAGTTCAGAGTTTTAATAGTGTAGATTCTTTGATTTTTGAGTGTATTTTCCTTTCTCTTTCCTAGCTCAGTAATATAAACCTGGTCACCAGTCTCTTGAATTCAGCAAATTATATTGTGGTGAATCAAAGTGAAAGCTTCAGCGACTTTGCACCAAGTCAGCAGCTGTCTATTGAGTGGCCTCTCTGGGCCCAGGACCCTGGGAGTAACCAGGAGGCTCTGGAATGATTGTGAAGGGTCTCCCCTTTGACGACCTTGGTCAATGAATTTCTACCATGTCCTCAGTCCCCTTCCACTCCACTTTCTCCCCACCTCACCTGGGTCATGAATTCTGATCCAAACACTCTCATCTTCATCCTCTGTATGTAATCCCTTCCAGATGTTTCTAACCAAAGATCCACCAAACTTCTCAAAGGCAGTGTGGCCCAAAATAAATCCATCCCTTTAAGGGCAGCCTCTAATTGCTCTGCCCTCAAGTCACAGGAGTGGCTTTTGCATCATCACGCCCAAGCACCTCCCACCATGACCCCACCACTGCAGGACTCCCCACCACCCTCTCCAGCCTCAGACCACACACTGACCTTCACCTCTGCACCAAGCCACTGCCCTCAAGCTGAGGAAAATTACACACAGATTACCACGTGTGCTCATTGCCGGTAAAGAGGAACTATCCCAGAGCAGAGGGCAGAAAAGCCTCCCTGAGCAGGTAGAGTACAGGCCAGTGTAACAGCAAAGTTCATTCAGGGGTTGAGATAGGCATCTCACTGCAGCCCCTTCCCGAAGTTCTCCCAGTTCTTGTGATGACAAGCTACTTTCTTGGAGGGGTGCCCCCATTCATTCATTCACCATATTTTGTTTTTGTGCTCAGTGCCAATCTCTATAGATAACTAACAGCCTTAGAGACCCAGTTCAGAAGTTGCCTTCTCCATGAAGACTTGCTGATGGACACCCCTTCTTCTTGGTGCATCTCGGCTCGTCTGAAGCTCCCCAGGGCATTGATCATGCTTGATTACCTCTCCAGCCTGTGAGGCCACTGAAGCAGGCTCAGGAAGGAGCTCAAACTGTGAGGATGCCTAAATGAATAGTGAAAGAAGCGTGCACCAGGTGTGAGTTCATCAAAGCTCTCTTTCTTCCTCCTCTTCCCTTTTTCTGGGACCAGGAGCTGAGGGACCTTGCCTCACCCTCACCTCACCTGCCACTTCAGTAGTTAGCAGGATTTTTATTTTCAGTTGAATAAATTTCATGACTGTACCTCAGCATTGAGAAACTTAAATGGCAGGAATCCTTCCAGATACCCGAGCCAAGAGAAGACATTCTGGGAACATAAGGTGTCTGGGCAGCTGGAAGTGGGGAAACAGACGGGAGCAGTCTTCACCCCTCTGCCACTAGGACACCCTTGCTCCCTCTTTGTACTTTACCAACAGGCCTCATTAGAACTACCTATCTACAGCTGGATGGTCTGTCTTTTGGAGACAG
The DNA here is from genome assembly GCA_007570785.1 of Antilocapra americana. Taxonomy (NCBI): domain Eukaryota; kingdom Metazoa; phylum Chordata; class Mammalia; order Artiodactyla; family Antilocapridae; genus Antilocapra; species Antilocapra americana. The sequence continues at coordinate 131,155 of ML663614.1, read as the reverse complement.
ATATAGAGGCCACCAGACCTCAATTCTAAGCCCTTTACGACATAGGACAAGTCACTCCCCCTTGGATTCTCTGATCCTAACTCCAAGTAAATCTGCTTTGCTCTGCCAGACAAGCTTCCACAGATGGGGCCTGGCTGGATTCCTAATGACTGTGAGGCGCTAGAGGTCTTGCTGTCCCCAAACCTCCAGCCTTGCAACCTGGAGGTGGAATGTCTTATGGAGGAATATGGGAGTGAGTAGGGGAAGGTGGACCCTGTCAGGGTGACACCGAGATACAAGGAAGTGGACTTTGGCCTCTTCCAGCTGGTCCCAGTGTAATGCCATGGGCCACACTCCCTGAGCGTGCCACTACAAATCAGCCCTTGCCTCCTACCTCTGCAGGACTACAGAGCTGCTGCAGGTGCTGCCTCTCAGCACCCCTAGAGGAGCTCAGGGTGGAGAGCAGAAGGACTCAGCTGTGCTGTGGGAAAACTGGCAGGACAAGTCCTCACATAGACATCTTCAGAGGATGATTTTCTGAGCCCAGCCTTGTATCTCCTCATATTTAGGAAAGCACTAAAATACTTCATGGTAACTTCCGCTCTTTGACTAAGCCGTAATCTTCATGAGACTAACAAACTTTCTGCAAAAAATATGGGCTTGATTACATCTACACACCAAAGTCACATATTTATGGAACTTCCCCCCAGCAGATTCCCAATGCTATCTGAGACGCTGTCCCCCAGGCTATTGTGCCCCAAATAAGAACTCACAACTCTCAACATGAATTTTAAGTCAGCAACGCAAGCGTCCATGTGCTAAAAAGTCCCAGCCTGAGGGGCAGGGCACACAGAGGGCTGAAGGGCGGGTCAGGAGCAGCCTGCACACAGGAACCAGGAGCCCAGGGCTCAGAGTGCACTGCAGACTGGAGCCTGGAGGGCAGGGAGCCCAGCCTGGGGGCATCAATGGCCACACCACCCCGAGGAGCCTGGTCAGTACTCAGTTGGGATACTTCAAATTCTGGAGGGTCAAGATTTTGCCAACTTTCTCTTCTGTCCTCTCCTTTGCCACCACTTCCTTCAACTCCTTGTACAGGAGCTCTTTCCTTTAGCAGCCATGATGAGGTGCCCATCGGTGGAGTCCTGGTCAGGGTGGATGGTGTGTGGGGTTTTGAGAAAAGGCAGCTGGACAGAGCTTGTGTCCATGGAGCTTGATGGTGGCTCTGGGGTGGTGGGGTGAGTTGAGGATCTGTAGGAAAGCAAGATGCAATGCCATGGACTTGAATGTACAAAATGATGGCAATTGTTATATTCTTTGTATTGTTCACAGTAAAAAAAGACTATGTCTAAACATCTTAATGATGTCCAATGACCAATTCTTAAGCAAAAGAGAGAAACCAGCTGCAGGGTGTAACATGGGTGAGCCTCAAAAGCATTGATCTGAAGTCTAAGAAGCCAGCCAGATGTGCCCACAGTTGTGCAATTCCAATTATCTGAAATACACAGAATAGGCAACCCCACAGGCAAAAGGCACCCAGGTGATTGCAGATGGCTAGTGAAAGGGGAAGGGAAAGTGGCTGTTTAATGAGTTCTTGATTTCTCTGAGGTAATGAAGTGTTCTGGATTCATTGTGCTGACAGTTGAGCAAATTTCTATATAAATTGAATCATTGAACTGTATGCTTCTGAAAGAGTGAATTTTGTGTATTTCTCTAAATATTAACAAGCAATTTTTTAGGAAGAATATGAAAGCATGACATTCCTAAATTTGGTTCTCACTCTAATAAGCTCTGCAGGCATGAACAAAGACCTCCTCCCCAAAGGAGAATGTGCACACATGCTCACTCATATTCTCTTTGTGATCCTACCGACTGCAAACCTCCAGGGCTCCTCTGTCCGTGAGATTCTCCAGGCAAGAGTACTGGAGTGGGTTGCCATGCCCTCCTCCATGGGATCGTCCCAATCCAGGTATCAAACTCATCTTCTGCTCCATCTCCTGCCCTGGCAGGCAGGGTCTTTACCGGCGAGCGCCACCAGAGGGAACGGACGACTTCAAAGCGGCAGCCAGGTGGCTCCGGACAACCAGCTGGCACGACCCCAGGACAGATCCCTGTCGCCGGCCTGCCGAGGAGGATGCAGCCGCGCAGGCAAACGTCCGCGCTTGTCCCGGGCCGTCTGCCCTGGAGCGGCTCGCGGCTCTGCGCAGCGCGCCGCGGGGACGCGCGGGGATCCTGGAAGCGGGAAGGGAGGCCGAGCAGCGGGGAAGAGCTCGCTGGGGCGCTTCCGCGGAGACGGCTCCCCATGCGACTCCCGGGGCGGCGGGTGCAACAAGGCGGACCTGGACTGCATGGACTGTAAAACTGCAACCATGAAAGTGGTCGGAGAAAGCTTTATGAATCATTCATACTCTGATTTCAGAATGGAGTCCTTGTAAAGCACTGGTATCTTTTAAGTCTAGAAATTATCAAAGAAATGAACCATAAACTTGACTACAAACTGATCTTTACATATTTCACAAAGTCCCATGGTAACAAACGTGTATCTGGGGAACACTTGTGCAAATTCATATGTAATAAAAGAAAATTGAGATCAGCATTACTTACTATAAAAGCAGGACATTTGGAAATAAAGCCATTAAGAGGAAGTAGGTAGGTAAATTCTAGTACAACCACACAAGACAATCGGCAATTTGTGTTTTGGTTGTTAACGTCTTTTAAATGAGATAAATCTGCAGGTACTTGGAAAGAAGTTGGGGATGAACTATTCAATGGAAATAACAAGTCGTAGAACGCCCAATGGTGTTATTTAAAAAATAGAACATTCATCATTTAAAGAAATTTGGATGGAAAGCAAAGGAATTAGAATTCCTCAACCAATTTAAAAAAAAAAAAATCAAGTCTTCCTGTAGCCTAGTCTCTGCAGTTAGAAAGGTGAACGTCTCTAGAAATAAAGATGGGCTACACCTCTTACTTTTCTACCCCCTTTGACTACAGCTTCCAGGATGGCAATTGGCATTCCAGCCCCTAAGTGTCTCTGCTCCTCCTGGACTCAGAGCCCAGTGGGGTGGGAGGCAACCTCGTCTTTACTCACCTGGGCTCAGGCCTCCTTCCTCATCCTGGGTGTCTCCCCCTCCAAGCAATTCACCCAGTCTCTCCCAACCATCCCGCCAGGGGCTTCGGGCCCCAACCTGCACGGGTGCAGCCTTCTCTACTGTAAGCCTTGAGCTCTTTCCCCAAGGGAAGGACAATTTTCCCACAGCAGGGGACAACAGTACTTTGGCTGCTGGACACATGATATGCACTTTCTCCTCACATCTGATGATGATGCTTGACGACAGTGGGCATGATACAGGCACCACCTCCTGACCCCAAGTTTAGTATAAAGCTTTAGTCATGCAGAGTTGTAGATATTACATCAAGACTGACTTTTGAATGACAATATTCCTGGATAAGTAGTAAATAACATATAATACTTAGTTTTTATTTGAGTTTTGTTCTACCAAGCACTTACCTATCAGATCTTTCAATCACTCTACTCTCTCAAGAGGTAAAAAACCTTACTCACACATGAAAATTGTGAGGTTCAAAAGGAGGCATAATTTGTCCACCGTCAAAGTTGGTAAAGGGCAGACTATGGCTATGGCTTACCTTGCATTTAGTCTGTAGATTTAATTAAATTTGATGTGGAGCAGAGTATATTTATAAACTCATAAGTAAAAACTTTATAACCATCAGTCAGTAAGTAGGAATTTATGATATGTTGTTGGAAAACATCCATGTTATTTCACCCCACCTCTCATGAGATGTTCCTTCATTCATGAAAGTCATTGTATATTCAGAGTGTGTACATGAATGTGATAGATCTGAAAGGCAAATGCCAAGTCAGCCCAAAGAAATATTGGACTTGAATTTAAAGCAAATTTGTGATTTTGATACACACAGCTACCCTTTCCTAGCACTGTCATCCTCAACCATCAGTTCTGGACATGGGGGCATGGAGTGACCTGGATCAGAGTGTCCAGCATGCTTTTAGGAATCCAAAGTGTGACTGCAAAATTTATCCAAAAAGAATGGCCCTGCCAGGTCCATCCCAGAGGAAGCTGCACAATGATGTGATGCTAGAGAACAGCAGCCATCTGTCCATCTGTTCCCTGTGGGTGAGACTGTCAGCATTTATTTACTTACTAGAAAATCACTTAGAAGTGCTTCCCAGAGCTCACTCCCCTTCCTACCCAGACACAAACACTCTCCTACAGCACTTACAACATGGATGAAGAGGTTCTGTTCATTTGGTCATTTCAACTTAAGTATGTCAAGAGATTGTAGACTTTCTGAAAATAATCGTGTGTCTTTCTTGCTGCTCCACATAGAATGCTCAGAGCAGTTCTGGGCACTCATTTCATGGGGGTGGGGACATTAAATGGATAGATAAGTGTATTAAGTGTTTTCTGAAAACTATTCTGCTGGAATTTAACACTACAAAGTTAAACAGAACAGACATTATCCCTTTAAAATACAATTCATGGAGTTGGGGCTGAGGTATGTTACTGAATTAAAAAAAATAATAAAGTTCAATCCACTATAGAACTGGTAATTCACAGTGGTCAGAGGAAGGGGGGAAAAGGATTCTGTCATCCATGTCAGGCCTGGGTGTAAGCATCAGTAGACAGTTCCTGGACTTCTGAGCCCAGCATCAGTGTCCTCCCTGCTCTGGGGAAGGGCTGGTGTGTCCAGGGCTCAGGATGTCTTCCTGCGCTGCTCTTTACTGTTCACCTTGCCTCTCCTCCTGATGGGAACTTGAAGACCACACACAGGTCTCAACACAGAACTCCACACCCATGTGCATTTTTCCTCAGAGGGTTTTTGACACTACATAGATGTGATTTCCTGGCTGAACCAGAAGAAGAGTGGTAGGGGGCAGAAAGGATTCTTAGAATCCCAGGTCCAGGTGGGGTCTAGACTCCTGGGTTCTGTGTGGAGAGGAGACTGCTCAGGGAGAAACAGGAATGCTCACATCAGTGCAAGAGTCTCTTCAGGAAAGGTCTTCTGACATCTTGTCAGGCCAATGTGGAAATATCTCTCTGATAGTGTCCTAACTCTCTGGACATATTAATTTTGATTTCTCTTCATGTACATTCCTTGGCTTCAGAGAGAGATCTTTCTATTATTATTGTAGCTAAACTTTCAAGTAGCCATATTTATTTCAGTCTCTCCCCTTTACTGGCTTTCTTTGAATTTAAACCCTCATTTTATTTTACTTTCATTTTACCCTTAAAAATATTCTACATCATCAATGTTCCATATTGTGTGTCTAATCACTATTATATTCTTCTATGTCTCTGTGTTAAAAGCTGGTACTTGACACATACATACCTTCAGTTCAGTTCAGTCGCTCAGTCGTGTCCCACTCTTTGCGACCCCATGAACTGCAGCATGCCAGGCCTCCCTGTCAATCACCAACTCCCAGAGTCAATTAAACTAAGCCATGCCATGTGGGGCCACCCAAGACGGAAGGGTCATGGTGGAGAGTTCTGACAGAATGTGGTCCACTGGAGAAGGGAATAGCAAACCACTTCAGTATTCTTGCCTTGAGAATACTTCCCATGAACAGTATGAAAAGGCAAAAAGATAGGAAACTAAAAGATGAACTCCTCAGGTCGGTAGTGGCCCAATATGCTACTGGAGATCAGTGGAGAAATAATTCCAGAAAGAATGAAGGGATGGAGCCAAAGCAAAATCGATGCCCAGTTGTGGATGTGACTGGTGATAGAACCAAGGTCCCTTCTGCAGTGTGATTTAACATCTTCATAAGCCCTGGGGATTAGCACTTGGACACCCTTGAGGAACCATTTTTCTGCTGACCACATTACCTCTCTGTGCTACTTAAAAGAACATTATTTTGCACAACTGAAAGCTTTCTTCACAACAGCACAGAATATAGTCAACTCCTAAAATATGAGCTACAAATAATCAAACAATGGGGAAAATCAGGGTAGGTCATGATAAATGGATCTAGAACAATGTTTTGCTAATTTTTCACCAGCAAGAAGCAAGGACAGTCCATTATGTGGATAACACCATGTCAGGAAATCTCCTTGGAGGAGGCAGGTGGGGGCAGGTGGGGGGAAGGTTGGGTCTGCACTGCCAGGGAGGGGGGCCAGAAGAGGACCCCGGTGAACACAGGCACAAAATCCAGTGGACAGTGAGACCTGCTGTGGGGTTTAGGCAGGAGGAGCCCCAGACACTATGACGAGAGGCAGGACAGAGCTGTGGGTGTGGGTGTCCCTGAGACAGAGGCTGCTCACTTCAATGATTTGTGCATGTTCTCTGCTCTCTTCAACACTTAGTCTCACTGTGATGGCCTCACTAGAGTCCATTCAACACAAAACACAACACAGCAGTGAGCTGGGACTACAGAGGAAAATCCTGCTCACTGGGGCAAAGAAGGATATGGAAACAGAGGTGCTAAGGGCAGTAATGTTGCTCTCATTTTTGGCCAGGAGAGGGGATGGGGTGGGGCAGGGACACAAGCCGGCGCCCAGGAGCCTGAGGTCACCTTTCCCGATGGTATACCCCACACTCCAACCCGCCCCGGACTCTGAGGCCCCCATGGGCAGTCCTTGGGGTGGCTTCTGGAAGATCCGAGAGGCTCTCAGCTTGGCAGGTCTGAGTTCCTGAGGTGGGAGCCTGGGCAGCCTGAGGTCAGAGAGGACAGTAGAGAATATGGGGGCTCCAGACTCTGAAGCCTCAGAGTCAGGCGGCCCCAGCCTCCTGTGCAAGGAGTGTTGAGAACACGGGTGTGGTGGCTTCTTTAATGTCGGGGCTCAGTCTCTCCTGGATCTGGGGCTATATATCCGGACATGCCTTGGGGTGGAGGGCTTATGGAGACTGGGGCACAGCTGCTGGTTTTGGGGTGCTGGGACCACGATCTTTACAGCCTCCAATCCCCTCGGGCACAGAGGGCCAGGGAGCTGTCACCCTCCATCTTCTGAGTGAGGATGAGGCTACAGGTCTGAGGCCCAGAGACACAATAGCTTGGGGACAGGCCCTTGTCTCTGGAGAAAGAGGTGGCCTCTGGGCCAGGAGAAACTGTATCCATGAAAATAAGTGATAAACACTCTACAGTCAGAAGTGAGAAGCATTTCATTTGCACCAGACTGAGGCCCACTGCCCAGAGGCCAGCCTCTGAGATCATCCTCAGAATCTGATCTCAGAGAGGGAGCAGTGAGAGGTCCTGGTGAGAGATCTTAGCACCCTGCCCAGGAATCAGAACTGGGTAACTTGGATGAAAACCAGGAATCCTAGCCACTAGACCACTAGGGGCTAGAGGCTAGAAGGAAAGTAGCCCTAGCCATTTCTCATTTGAAAGCAAAACTACTTCAAAGAGGCAAAAACTAAAAACAGGTATAACATTTTTTTTTTATTAGAGACAGCATAACATGTGGGAGCTGGTGAAGCTAGGCAGAAATACACAGCAAAGAGGAGAGTGGGCATCCTCAATGAGGAGCCTGGTAAACAGGCGATTCAGATCGCTTTATAGGACAGTCCTTCCAGGTCTTTTTTCAAATTTGGTCATTTATCTTGTCTCTTTTCTTCATGTCTGACTAATCCTGGGACTCTCCACAAGATGCTCAGGCACCTTCTTGCTAAGATGGGCCCACAGAGGAGGCCTGTGGGCCCCGTCTACACTTAGGAGGCCTCTTCCCTTTTCCACAGCCAAGAAGCCTTCCTGTGCACATGCAGATGGGGAAGTCCTCCCGGACCTCAGGAGAGGACACCTCATCTCTCTACTTCAGCAGAGCTCAGCATCTTCCTCTAGCTTTGCCCTGGGAGTGTCTGGAGGAGAACAAGGCTTCACTTCCTCTCCGCTTAACAAACACCAGCTGACCAGCTCAGTGCTCCATATATCTCCTACCTCAGATCTGCTCCTGAGAAGTAGGGTTCCGAGCACAGCATTATGTCTCCTGAGAACAAAGAACACCAAACAAATGAGGGCTACATTCCTTCAAGTGCCATAAAAATAAAAGCCACACCAGCGTTTGTGCAGTGAGTCCGTGTGGCCGAGGCACCTGGGAAAGATATGTTGTAAATGAAGGAGGGCCAGCATAAGCATCCCAGGAAAGGAGGCATCTAATCTGTATTTTTAATTCAACATTCTTTGTTTCTGGTCCATGTGCCATTTTCCTTAATAGTTAAAGTCGATGTTCGGTGTATGTTCCATGGACCACAAACAGGCTGCTCTAGTGAGTATGCCATTCAAGGTAATTTGCAACAAGCCAGAATGACCTCCTCGCGGTCCCTATGTGAGCTCTGCTTTGGGTTTGAACAGAGATGCTGCTCCCAGTCTGGGGCACCTAGCTCCCTCGAGGGAGGCGGAGGCCCGGTGGGTGCCCAGTAAGCCGACACAGGATGTTTACTGACATAGATGCCCAGGAAGCCGGGGCGGCTCTGGCCACGCGGGGTCGAGCCTTGGGCAGCCAGTGGATTGCAGAGCTGCCCGCCGGCTCCGGCCATCGACACCTCCCTGCAGATGGCACCCCTCAGCTACCCCAGGAGTGGCGGCCTTCCACCCACCCCTGCGTTCCAGCAGCTCCCTCCGCTCCGGGCCTGGAGCTCCCCCGACCCTGGGCTCCGAGAACCAAGGGCCTCCTCCTGGGTGCGCTGGCCCCGCCGCAGGCTGAGCAGGTGGGCCCGGGCCCAGAGGTGCTGCTCGGGATCCAGGCTGGTGGGGCTACAGGCGCAGGGGCCTCGCTGTGCGGAGCAGCGAGGTGAGTATAAAAGACTGGTGACCAGACTTTTATTAATGCGCTAAGTAAAACGAAAGCAAAACATACTCAAAAATCTAACACTGGTAACAGACTCTCAACATGGAGACCACTGTGGGCTCAGTGTCCCCGCAGTTGTTCTCTCAGCCCAGGACACTCTGCCATCCATTACTTATTCCCTAAACACATCGAAATTGTTTAAACTTCCTTTCTGATTTTCTCCAAGAAGCTCGCTTTGACTTTGTGACATTTGACTTTGCATATATTTTCTCAGCATCTCTGTGTCTGTTGCCCAAGAAAGGGGATCTCTGGGCTCCGCTGTTGGGCCCTGGTGTCTCATGCAGGCCATGAACGCAGTGGGGCCTCTGTGAATGTGCTCTGCGGGAGGGAGCCCTGAGTGTTTAGTGGGACAGCTGGGTGTCCTGGAGCACTACTGCGGGTTGTATATGAAGGATGAGATAACCTGCTAAAGGCCCCTGTCTCTTACTCTGCACCTATCTCACTATTATGAAATTTGACCATCAGGCCCAGGGAAACATCTGGGGGACTTTCTGAAAGACTGGGGGGCACTCATAAGTACAATAACCTGTGCCTGACAAGTGAGGGTGCATCAGATTCCAAATCCTCATGGGACACTTCCCTCCTCCCCCATCTCTTCGAATCTCCCTCAGAAACAGTATACTTGAGACCGCTTTGACCAATCCTTTCCATTCTGTAGATCCATTAAGGCTTCCAGCACAGAAAGGACTTTGTGCTTTAGAAGCTGGAAAGCCCTCTCCTCCATCCTTGACACATCTGAGCCTCAACTGCCCTGGAGCTGCCCACTGCCCTGGGGATTAAAGGTCTTTGTTCATCAGGTGAGTTCAGGCAATGAAGGCCTCCAGCCACTATGATCCACCCACACCTCCATGATGAGCCCTCAGCCTCTGCATGGTTGTGTCCCCCTCCATTGGTGCTTCCTGGGGCTGTGACTCAGCTGCCTTCCTCTGGGAGCCAGCACACAGATGACCTCTCCACACCCGAGAGTGGGGTAGGGTGAGAGTGTGAGTGGCACAGAGGGGTCCTCTGCTCCCTGATCCCAGGTGGGGAGCGGTCACAGAGGAGGGTCTGCAGGGTGGCTCACCCGGTGCAGGGGCCGGGCCGGGGGCTGTGTCCACGCAGTGGATGCAACTGTCCCAGATGCCGAGGGTGACAAACCGGTCCTGTGTCTGTAGGAGCCAGAGTTGTTGAGCCAGCTCTCTCAGAAGCAGCATTTACAGTAAACACCCACGCTGATTAGCAACGACGAAGGGCTGCCTGCGATTCAGGAAACGCTCCTCTGAAAACTTTCTGATGGGGGTCTCTGAAGAGGTGAAAAAACTGCTTTGGCTGCAAAGACGCTGACGGACTTGATCATTAGCTTCAAGGGTACGTTGTTTTAAATGGTTTTCATATCAACGTGTATTTTACTAAATTTTACATTAGTCTAAACAGAGCCCTTTTTCCCTCAAGTTGTAGTTGTAAGTTGGGGATCACTGGTAGGTGTCAGTTCTATACCAGGTAAAATTTAGGAGAGGTGGTGACGCTTGTTCATAATACTGTACGTGACGTCGTGATGCACAGGCCAGCTGGCACCCATGGGATATGGTCAGAAAAGAGAGATGGTTGGGCATGTGGGCGGTGGACCCAATGAGAAGTGGTCGGCCTCAAAAACGACTGGGGCGGGGCGGATGCTGTCCTCTCGGAACTGCTTTCTTGATGGCCTCCTTAACCCCTGACCTGCTGGAGGGGCGCCTGAGAACCTTTACCGACCACGTTTTATTTCTTTGTCTTGGTTCTTGGTTTCAGACACAAAACCCCCCATCAAACGGTAGACCAGACCGGGAATTTGCGATTTGGCATCTCAGACCTAGAGGGACAGCTGGGGCTGCTCAGCCCGATAGTCGGCTTGGCAAGGAACAGAGAATGACCCGTTGGCTTCTTGGGACTGTACGGCTACCTACAACGCACCATGCTCTCCACACGTAGAGAGGAAAAAGAATGACGAGCAGTATGTGCCCCCAAGAAGATGAACAAGCAAGCCCTGGATGAG
>ML663614.1:42973-120333 GCA_007570785.1 Antilocapra americana | reverse complement strand
AATGGACGATGCAAAGGTGATCGCCTGTGATGGAACTTTTGCCCAGAGCCTGAGTACCTATTTCCCCTGATGAGTCAGTTGTCTCATCCCTCTTGACCTCGAACATATGCTACTTGGCTGATGAGATTCTGTTGGCCTCCAAAGTGCCTGGGATATTGTCGTGAGTGTCAGCTCCTAGCTGCTTCTCAACCTCCTTCCATCCCACAACCTCTTGAACGTTTCCCTGAGGTCCCTTACAAATATCTTGTTGTGGTTTATTTATTTATGTTAGTTTTGGCTTCAACCCAAAACCCTGCATCAAACGTTTGACTGGAAATATGTTGTTTAGCATCTCAGATCTAGAGGGGCAAGTATGCTTCCTCATTCTGCTTGTTGGTGGGCAGTGAACAGAACGGACAACATTCCTTGTGCTTTTTCCAAAAGAAGGAGAATGATAATTGAAGCGATGTGGCAGAGGGAATGTGAACTTTGCCTTATACTGTGGGAAATTAGTGCAGAATAATGCAAAATCCTGGCTGATGTCGCTTCTGTGTGTCAGGGGATAGAGCAAAAGGACTGAAGGTTTTGAGCACTTTAACCATAAACCACAAAATGGTAGAGTCCTGAGATGTGATAGGGGAGTGGGAGATGGGAGGCGTGTTACAGGCTAATGAAGTAATCGGGGTCAGGGCCGATCATTTCTAGTACAGATCAACGGAATAATCACTTCAGCTTTGGTAAACCTGTGGACTGTGGAACCCTCGTGGTCCTGAAAGGGAAGCATAATGAACAGGACGGGAATGAAAACCAACATAAATATTACCCACTAAGAATGATACCAATCGTCGTCCTCCTCAGGAGGGAAATCATTCATTTCATTTCAGTTCAGTAGCTAACTCTTATCCCTCTCTTTGAGACCCCATGGTCTGCAACTTGCCAGGCTTCCATATCCAACCCCCACTCCCAGAATTTACTCAGTCTCACATCCATTGTGTTATTTGTGCCTTCGAGCCATCTCATTCTCTGTTGTCTCCTTCTCTTCCCACCTTCAATCTTTCCCAACATCAGTGTCTTGTCAATGAGTCAGTTCTTTGCATAAAGTGTCCAAATTATTGGGATTTCACCTTCAGTATCAGTCTTCCAATGAATATTTATTGATTTCCTTTAGGATGTACTGGTTAGATATCCTTTCAGTCCAAGGTACTCTCAAGAGTCTTCTCCAACAGTTCAAATGCATCAGTTCTTTGACGTTCAACTTTCTTTATAGTTTATTTCCTTCATTCATACATGCCTATTGGGCAAACAGTAGCCTTAACTACATGTACCTTTCTTGGCAAAGTAATGTTTCTGCTTTTTCATATACTGTCTTGATTAGTCATAACGTTTTTTTCCAAAGGAGCAAGCATCTTTTCATTTCATGGCTACAGTCACCATCTGCAGTGATTTTGGAGCCCCAAAATAATATAAACTGAGTTCTCAGCCACCACAGCGAAGAGACTTTGGGGCAGAAGGACCAGATAAGGCATTTCTGGCCCACGGACTGTGAGGAGTTTTGACAAGCTTTATAAGTGAGTCTTGGAGTAATGACATCAGAGAGGATTAGAAAGAGTCTACCAGGAACCAGGAACTCACCCAACCACCCACCACCATCTCCTACCTGCCTCCCTCCAGACACAACACTCACCTTCCTAGCCTCACCTGGGCAGCTCACTTCTGCCTTCAAGTTTCTGTGTAAGGGCTGCCTTCTCTCAGACGTGCTTCTGCTAGGATTGTGCAGGGCGAGCTTCTTCCTTTCATCCTGGTCACCACAGCAAGGCCTTTCAGACCCTCCTGACCAGTGACTCCAAGCCCTCCCTCACAACGCCCTTTCTTATTATCAGTAGAGCACTTGTTCTTTTCCTTCCCCTGTCTGGCTTCCATACTTTTCTCTTTCCTCACTCCAGACTGAGAGCTTCTTGGAAGGCAGGGGCCAGTGGTCATTTTCGGCACTATCCTTGGGACCACTAAGTCACGTGGCACAGAGTGAGTGCTCACAGCATGGGTGCTTAGTAAATAAGTGGGAAGATCCTGGGGCTCCTCTTCCTCTTCGGTCCAGGTCAGTCTGTTGAGCTGATCACTCTTACTAGGAAGCACAAGCTGTTTCTGAGGCAGGGGCATGGCCAGAATGACCTCTGCCATCCTTTTTCTCGCTCCAATTGCTCCAGCAAAGCTCGGCCCTCAATCCTGACCTAGGACACTGCTGCCTCCTGGCAGCCCACGCTAGCGTTTCAGGGCTAACCGAACCTTCATTCAGGTCTTCAAGGCGGAGGCTCCGAGCTCAGAGGCCAACGTGTACTTCAGGCAAGCTTTCAGGGCTGTGGAAAAGAGCCAGGAATCTACTTCTGACTTTTCATTTCTTCTCCTTTCTTTGGTGTTTAGTTCATTCATGTTGCATCCTCAGCTCAGATAGGGAAAGAATTTCCTCCTGCTTCCAAATTAGAACCTTTAGAACCCGGTTCAGTTCATTTCGGTTCAGTTCAATCACTCAGTCATGTCTGACTTTTTGTGACCCCATGAATCGGAGCACCCAGGCCTCCCTGTCCATCACCAACTCCCGGAGTCTACTCAAACCCATGTTCATCGAGTCAGTGATGCCATTCAGCCATCTCATCCTCTGTCATCCTCTTCTTCTCCTGCCCCTAATCCTTCCCAGCATTAGGGTCTTTTCCAATGAGTCAACTCTTCACATGAGGTGGCCAAAGTATTGAAGTTTCAGTTTCAACATCAGTCCTTCCAATGAACACCCAGGATGATCTCCTTTAGGATGGACTGGTTGGATCTCCTTGCAGTCCAAGGGACTCTCAAGAGTTTTCTCCAACACCACAGTTCAAAAGCATCAATTCTTTGGTGCTCAGCCTTCTTTATGGTCTAACTCTCACATCCACACATGACTACTGGAAAAGCCATAGCCTTGACTAGATGGACCTTTTTGGTAAACTAATGTCTCTGCTCTTTAATGTGCAGTCTAGGTTGGTCATAACTTTTCTTCCAAGGAGTAAGCATCTTTTAATTTCATGGCTGCAATCATCATCTGCAGTGATTTTGGAGACCCCAAAAGTAAAGTCTGTCACTGTTTCCACTATTTCCCCATCTATTTGCCATGAAGTGATGGGACCAGATGCCATGATCATAGTTTTCTGAATGTTGAGCTTTAAGCCAAATTTTTCACTCTCCTCTTTCAGTTTTATCAAGAGTCTCTTTAGTTCTTCACCTTCTGCCATAAGTGTGGTATCATCTGCATATCTGAGGTGATTGATATTTCTCCTGGCAAACTTGATTCCAGTTTATGCTTCATCTAGCCAGCATTTCTCATGATGTACTCTGCATATAAGTTAAATAAGCAAGGTGACAATATACAACCTGAATGGACTCCTTTTCCTATTCAGAACCAGTCTGCTGCTCTATGTCCAGTTCTAACTGTTGCTTCTTGACCTGCATACAGGTTTCACAAGAGGCAAATCAGGTGTTCTGGTATTCCCATTTCTTTCAGAATTTTCCACCTTTTGTTGTGATCCACACAGTCAAAGGTTTGGCATAGTCAATATAACAGAAATAGATGTTGTTCTGGAACTCTCTTGCTTTATTAATGATCCAGCAGATGTTGGATCACTGCTCCAGGGATGCACAACTGTTGAATTAGTTTTGGTTAGATTTAAGTTAGGTTAGCTTTGGTTAGTTTTGGTTAGATTACATTGGTTACTTTCCTGTGATTCTGGTTTTGTCTGTCTGAAACATCCCCTGTTGTGAAAGCTGTTAAATTAAGAGAGCTTCCCAGGTAATGCTAATGGTAAAGAATTGAGAGTGTTAACAGCCTCAGTAGTGAGGCCAGCAATCCCAAAGCGGCAGGAAGAAATAAACTGCAAATGGCAGACTTTTTTTCCTTCTCTGTTGATGACACCTGGTTCTGCCTGAACTTAACTTTTCTCAAATCTTGAGCTAACCAATGCGTTTTTCTCATGGAAATATTTTTCTTAAGCTATGTTAATGTAACAACATAATTGCTTTGAAATCTCACTTTCTTCAAATAGGTTCTGCCTAAGACTAACTTTTTACTCAAACCTTGGGCTGATACTGGTTCAACAAACCAATATTCGTGTCAATTGTTCTATGGCTGGGGATGACACACCCTGTGCCATTCTATCTCAAAAATGCATATTGTCGGAGAGGGGCCTGGTGAAACTCCCGCAGCCTTGGGGTGTCTCTACCTGATTGGCTGCTTGCTAACAGACAGGAAACACCTTGCTAAAAGCTAGCAAGTGGGCACTCTTTCTTCTCCCCTTCTGATATCTATGTCAGAAGCTTTCCCTATCTCTATTATACTGTAATAAAACTGCTACACAAAAACTCTGAGTAGTCAAGCCTCATCTCTGGCCCCGGATCGAAATCCTCTCCTCCAGAGGTCAAGATCCTGGTATAGCACACGGCTCACAGCAGCAACCTCTCAGAATCCACCTGCCAATGCATGAAACATAAGAGATTCGGATTTCATCCTGAGGTCAGGAAGATCCCCCCTGGAAAAGGGCATGGCAAACCACTCCAGTTTTCTTGCCTGGAGAATCCCATGGACAGAGAAGACTGGTGGACTACAGTCCATAGGGTTGCAAAGAGTAAGGCATGACTGAAGTGACTTAGCAGCACTCACACATGAAGTAAGTGCAAGTTTATAAAATGTTCAAACAACTGACATTTTCATGTGTGTCAGTTAGAGCAGCTAATTTTAAAGTTGGCAACAAAAGTACGTTCTGAACAGAAAATTTATGTGCAAGCATCTGAAAAGAGCAAACATCACTTGAAGTTCTGAAAGGAAAACTTTTAAAATGTGTTTCATTACCTTATTTAAGAAACGTAGATTATATTCTCTGTAAATACATTTCTGTAACCATTATTTTGTTCTCAGATATTTTATAGCTAGTTTGAATTTAAATTACTTTCTTGTGCATAAAAATATAATTGAATAGGGAAGTTGATGAGCAGAATCCTTTTTCTTGTTTCCATACTTTTATAGGATTTGCTAAATGAGGGAAAAGCACAGTTGATTCCCTACCTGTCAAGCTTCAAGGTATGTCAGCTGTTTCCCATTGCTTCAGATAGCTGTTGAGTCCTTGGAATTAACTCTGGACTATGATTCTCAAATGGTGAAAAGTCCATAGATTTTCCACATTCATCTTCTGTTTCAGTTATTTGTGATTGTGATCAAGGCTGTAGAGTAATTTAGAAATTTTTATTCCAAGCAGAGCAGCTGTCCTCTGTGTCTAATAGATTGAAGATCCAGTGGAGAATCTGAAGATGGAATCTGAAGCTTAGGAACCCTTTTCTAGGAATTGAAATGCATATGGTCTTGTGGCATGAAATAAAGGCATTTTTCCCCCAGAAGACCTAAAAGCCAGATGACACTCTTATTCTTCAGGCATGGCTCCAAGGATTCAGGCACACTCTACTAGGCATAAGAGCAGGCATCCCTGGATCAGAGCATCACAAATGCCATCTGCAGATAGGCTGGGCACTGAGATTTTGCATGACTTGGCAATCATGAGCAGTATGAAAAAGCAAAAAGATATGACATTAAAGATGAACCCACTCAGGTCGGTAGGAGTCCAATACGCTACTGGAGAACAGTGAATAAATAGCTCCAGAAAGAATGAAGAGGCTGAGCCTAAGTGGAAACCGTTTGTCCAGCTGTGGGGTTATTTGATGGTGAAAGTAAAGTCAGGTGCTGTAAAAATGATATTGCATAGGAACCTGGGCTGTGAGGTCCATGAATCAAGGTACATTGAAAGTGGTCAAACAAGAGATAGCAAGGGTGAATATTGACATTTTAGGAATCAGTGAACTAAAATGGATGGGAGTGGACAAATTTAATTCAGATGACCATCTTTTAATTTCATGGCTGCAGTCACCATCTCCAGTGATTTTGGAGACCAAAAAAAAAAAAAAATAGAAGTCTGCCAATGTTTCCCCATCTATTTGCCATGAAGTGATGGGCCTGAATGCCATGATCTTAGTTTTCTGAATGTTGAGCATTAAGCCAACTTTCACTCTCCTCTTTCACCTGCATCAAGAGACTCTTTTGTTCCTCTTGGCTTTCTGGCATACAGGTGGTGTCATCTGCATATCTGAGGTTACTGATATTTCTCCTGGCAATCTTGATTCCTGCTTCTGATTCATCCAGCCCGGAATTTTGCATGATGCATTCTGCATATAAGTTAAATAAGCAGGATGACAGTATACAGCCTTGATGTACCTCTTTTCCAATTTTGAACCAGTTAATTGGTTCCATTTCATATGCTAACTCTTGCTTCTTGACCTGCATACAGGTTTCTCGGGAGGCAGGTAAGGTGCTCTGGTATTCTCATCTCTTTCAGAATTTTCCAGTTTGTTGTGATCCATACATAGCCTTTAGCATCTTCAAGGAAGCAGAAGTAGATGTCTTTCTGGAACTCTCTTGCTTTTTGTATGATCCAACGGATGTTGGAAATTTGGTTCCTCTGCCTTTTCTAAATCCAGCTTGAACATCTGGAAGTTCTCAGTTCACATACTGTTGATGCCTGGCTTGGAGAATTTTGAGCATTACTTTACTCTTATGTGAAATAAGTGCCATTGTGCAGTACTTTGAACATTCTTTATCATTGCCCTTCTTTGGTATTAGAGTGAAAACTGACCTTTTCCAGTCCTATGGCCACTGCTGAGTTTTCCAAATTTGCTGGCATATTGAGTGCAGCACTTTCACAGCATCATCTTTTATGATTTGAAATAGCTCATCTGGAATTCCATCACCTCCACTAGCTCTGTTTGTAATGACTGGAATGCAAAAGTAGGAAGTCAAGAGATATCTGGAGTAACAGGCAGGTTTGGTCTCAGAGTGCAAAATGAAGCAGGACAAAGGCTAACAGAGTTTTGCCAAGAGAATGCACTGGTCATAGCAAACATTCTCTCCCAACAACACAAGAGACAATTCTTCACATGGACGTCACCAAATGGTCAACAGCAAAATCAGATTGATTATATTCTTTGTATCCAAAGATGGAGAAGCTGTATACAGTCAGCAAAAACAAGACCCGGAGTTGACTGTGGCTCAGAAAATGAGCTCCTTATTTCAAAATTTATACTTAAATTGAAGAAAGTGGGGGAAACCACTATGCCATCAGGTATAATGTAATCAAATCCCTTATGGCTATACAGTGGAGATGACAAACAAATTCAAAGGATTTAGATCTGGTAGAGTGTCTGAAGAACTATGGATGGAAGTTCATAACATTTTATAGGAGACAGTGACCAAAACCATCCTCAAGAGAAAGAAATGGTTGTCAGAGGAGGCCTTACAAAGAGCTGAGAAAAGAAGAAGCATGAAAGGCAAAGGAGAAAAGGAAAGATATACTCATCTGAGTGCAGAGTTCCAAAGAATAGCAAGGAGAGATAAGAAAATCTTCTGAATTGAACAGTGCAAAGAAATAGAGGAAAACAATAGAATGGGTAAGACTAGAGATCTCTTTGAGATAATTGGAGATATGCACAATGTGATAGTTGCAGAGTTAATTTTTTGGGTAAAATGAGGACTGTAGCCCAGGAAATAGCACCTCAGGAAACTCTGAGAGACTGCTCCAAAGAGGCAGTGGGGGAAGGCCCCTATATAAGATTTTGGTGAAGAGGAGTTCGATGCAGTCATGCACTTGCTTTATGAAAGATTTTCTGCTGGTTGGGAGGAGTGGATGTCACCATGAAGGGATTTAGTGGTTTTCTAGATATGAAGAAGTGTAAGAATTGGGATCAAGAAATCAGTTCCTGAAAATATCTGACTCTCTAAAAGACCTGTTCCACTGATTTCCCTGGAGCACAGAAGACCTCGTTCCCCACCCTGGACCCCCCTCCGCAGACGCTGAAGGTCAGCAGTTTCAGCAGCACAGGGTTCACTCTCAGCCGAGGCAGCTGGCAAATACCCTGTGTGGTTCAGTCTCTGGCAAATGCTCTTTACAAGTGCCCATTTGTAGCTGACACAGATATCATGTGGAAGTAGTTGAGAAAATATTGGAAAAGTAAAACAGTGATGTATTAAAACGCAGTTAGATTTGTCAGCCACAAATTGGCACTTGCAACGGTCACTTGCCATCTGCCTCTACAAGGATTAAATAATGGGCTGCTGCAGCTGCTGACTTTCAACACGCCCTGAAAGGAGTTCAGGGTGGACAGCAGAAATGAAGCCCTCTGTGCTGTGGGAAAAACTGGTGGAACAAGTCTTCAGATAGATATTTTCAGGAGTCAAGTTTATAAGGCCAATTCTTCTGTCTCCTGGTATCTAGAAAAGTGCTAAGATCCTTTGTGGTGGTTAAGTCGACAGATTTTATATCTTAAGTGAATCAGAATGTATTATACTTTTGCTTTCCCATTGAGAAATGGAGTATTTCCTGCCATATCAGTAACAAATGATTTCACAGTCATCAGTGATTGCAGCCACCAGCCAAAAGTGAGCTGGTGAAGCCCTGAGGGGACTCAAGAGGGAAAGAGTATCTGCCCTCTGGCAGCCTTCAGACTGCAGCTATGTCCCATGGTGAGTCCCAAGGAAACTCAAGATGTGAAAATGCGGCAGGATAGAGATGCGTCTCAGGGTGGACACCTGGTGATTGTCAAGTGGCATAAAGTGGAAGCTTTGCTCTCACCCAGACACTCCAAGGACAAAGCTAGTAGCCAACATTGAGTTCTGCTGAAATAAAGAGATATATTTCCACTCCTTAGGTCAAGAAGGACTTCTCTTCCCACACATGAGCAAGAAGGCTTATTGAGGGTCAAAAAGGGAAGAGGGTCCCATTCTATAAGTGTGGACATACACCTACATGCTTGTGTGGTGGAATCCATATTAGCAAAAATTTGCACAGGCATCTTAGGGTCCAAGGACCAGCCAGGTGTGAGAAAAGGAACAAAATAATTGGCCAAAGTAAACAAAGACCCTATATAAGGACAGTCATGTAAGTGTTTTAAATCAGCTTCTTATTGTGCTCCTCATTCAGGACACCCATACTCCTCCCCCAGTGTGTGTTTCTACCTTGCTTCTGACATAAATAATTTCTCTGTGTGCTCTCCTATATGTTGTGCTGTGTCTCTAATAATAAACTTTGTACATGTTCTGCAGTTTTTACCTCTTTGAAATATTTTTGGTTTCAAATGGAGTAAGAATCAAGAAACTTAGCTTCTAGCCTCTAGCCACTGGTGGACTGGCAGCTAGATTCATTTCCTAGATGAGTAATTAAGATCCTACCTCAAGACTAAGACTGTGCTCCCGATGCAGGGGGCCAGGGTTCCATCCCTGGTCAGCAAATTAGGTCCTACATGCCACAGCCAAGTCTTGGCACAGCCAAATAAATAAAAAGACCACTATTTCTTCCAGAACAAAAACACAGGACACTGGCCCCAAATAGCTGAGAAGCATATCAAAGGAATGATTTCAGTCAGCCCAGACTCTTGCATCTCCCCATACATAGAAAAGTGCTAAATTCATTCACTTGAGATATCTGGCTTTCTTCTAATTAACAATAATCTTTGATGTTCTGACTACTTGCCCTTTGTTGCAAAACTTTTATGTAACCTGGCTCCTCCCTCACCTCAGAGCAGTTCCCTCTGGCTTTCTTGAGATGCTGCCTCCCTGTTTTGAAATCCTAAAAATTCCTGCTAAATATAACATAACGCTAAACTTTTAGGTTGTGTGTAATTTTTAAGCCAGCACTTCACTGTCTTTAAAGGAATAAAATTATTTGTAATATATGTAATATATACTTCTTAGGGGCTCTTTGGTGGCTCAGATGGTAAAAAAAATCCACCTGCCAAGGCAGGAGATTTGGGTTTGATTCCTGGGTCAGGAAGATCCCCTGGAGAAGGAAATGGCAATGCACTCCAGCATTCTCGCCTTGGAAATCTCATGGACAGAAGTGTCAAAGAGTCAGACACAACTGAGTGACATTACAACAACGACATCTGCTTAGACTTGCTTATGTCCTGTCTATCATATTATCCATCCATGGAGAATGTTTTGTGTGGACATGAGAACATGTGTATTCTGATTCCATTGGGTGGGATGTTCTATGTGTCTCTTAATTCAAATTGATCTATAGTTTGGTTTAATTCCAACATTTCATTCTTGATTTTCTATTTGAATGATCTATCCATTGCAAAGTGTAAGATGTTAAAGTCCCCTACATTTTTGTAATGTTGTCTATTTTCTTCCTATAGATCTGTTATTATTTGCTTAAAATACTTAGGTCATCCAATATTGTTTCATATATTTGCATATGTATATATATATATATATATATATATATTTTTTGATGTATTAACCCCTTTGTCATACAATGGCCTTTTTAGATGCTTGTTATTGTTTTTTTTTTTGCTTAAAGTCTATTGTGTCTGATATAAGAATTACTACGTCTCCTTTTTGTTTTTATTGTTGTGAAATACCTTTATCTATCCCCTCACTTTGAGCTTTTGTGTATCCTTAAAGGTGAAGTGAGTTTCTTGTACACAGCATATAGTTGGGTTTTTTTTTTTAATCATCTGTGTCTTTTTATTGGTGAACCCATCTATTTGCATTTAGACTGGGTATTAATATGTAAGAACTGACTCCTGCCATCTGAGTGATTGCTTTTTGGTTGTTTTTGTCTCCATTAATCTCTTTACCCTTTGTTTCTGCCTACTTTTATAAATTGGTGGCTTTTCATCATGGTATTTTTTCCCTTTCTATATTTCTTGCATCTAACTCTAGATTTTTATTGCAGTAACCATGAAATTTAAAATTAAAATTTTATACCTAAAACAGTTTGTCTTGTGCTGATTGCAACCTCTCTTTATTAGCCAATAAAGTGGCTCCATCATTTAACTCTTCCTCTGTAATGTTTTGATGTCCCAGTTCTTTTATGATGTGTGTTTCATAATAAGATATATTCGCTGTAGTTACTTTTAATCATCTGTTCCTTGAAGCTTTGTGCTTGAAGTTGTTAATATACCATTCTTCTAAGTAATTGGAATTAACTAAATCTACTATATATTTTTACCTTACCTAGTGTGTTATATAGTTTTGTATGTGATCATGTGTAAGTTGCATCTTTTTTATTCTGTTTGAACTTCTTCAGCATTCTTTGCAAGGCAGGTCTAGTGGTGATGAACTTCCTCAGGTTTTCTTCAGGAAAGTCTTTATTTTCCCTTCCTATTTGAAGGCTAAGTTTGGTGAACAGAGTTTTCCTCATCGGCGATATTTGTTCCTCAGCCCTCTGAATACTTCATTTTACTCTCTCCTGGCATGTGGTTTTCTTCTGAGAACCCCCCTGACAGCCTTGGGGGGTTCCCTGTGTCAGTTACAGTCATCCCTTTAAGTAAACCTGACACTCCTATATTTAGATAGAAAAATTTAATCAATGTTTTGTAACAACAGTAAGGAAAATTGTCGTGGTCTGCGCCCCGGATGGAAAAGAATTTCCTGACATGAGACAAAATGAGAGGAAAATAAAGTTTATTAGAGTGGGAGATGCTATTAGAATAGCGGGCCAGCTCCAGAGAGAACCGACGTTGAACAGGGGTCCTTAGTCCACTTTTATACCCCGGGTACAGGGAGTGGGATGGAGGTCTTGAGGGTCATTTGCTGATTGCATGAGACAGATATCCTGGGGCGGGGGAAAGTAAGGCAAATAACTTCTCCCTGTTGGGTAGGAGGAGAGACAAGCTACACTGCTCAGGAGGACCTGAAATGCGTTAATAGGTAACACATGGGGGAGGAAGGACAATAAGGGTCTGGGTTTTCCGATTCTGCATTCCAAGACCCTCCTTGGTTTTTATCTGCTCTTTTGTCCTTGGGTTTCCATCTTCCCTTTCTCTATTTTTAGGGCCCATTCTTTGGCCCCTTTTGATACCCTGCTCACATTTAACTATCTAACTATTTCCCTTCTCAGGCATTTGGGAACCCGGTCTCAGGGGAAAGGGGGCGATAACTGCTCTGGCTTCTTCAGGCTGTACAGGGGTGTCACAGGGCTCTGGGTTCCCTTTGCCTTGTCTCTGCCAGGGTGCATTTATGGAGGGAGATGAGAGTCCATGGAACGATAAGGCTGCTTATTTCAGCAAGGTCTGGATGTAGGCCAGGGAATATTCTTGTCAAACTATCACTTGGAGATGTGTTGTACTCTAGGAGAAACAAACTTGACAAGAAATTTAAAGATACATGGCCCAAAGATCAATAGAAGTAGAAAAGCTCCTGAGGAGCTAGCCAGGAGAACCAGGACTAGACATTATTTTGTGACATTAGTGTTTCTCTAGGTATGAGAAGATGCAAGAAGCTGGGCTCATAAAAATCTTTACCTGGAAACATCTGACTCTTTGAAGGCTGGTTCTTCTGAGTTTTTCCCAGAGCACTGAGTGACTTATTTCTGATTTCCACTGAGAATTCCTTTCAAGGGGTGTTGAAGGTCAGCAGCTTGCAGTGGTCTTGATGTAATCTTTGTAGAGACAGCTGGCAAGTGCCAACTTCCAGTCAGCAGGGTCCCTTCATAGCCACATATTTGACCATGCTTTGGGGGCATTTTTTGTGTCCTGGGTCTAACAAAGATACCATTGACAGGCCAGTTTGGGTTGTTACTAGACCAGACCTCGCAAGTAGTATAAGTCTCTGAACCATACCTGTCTTACTAGCCTCTTGGTCCAGGAGAATATTTCCTCTTGTTGCTTCTTCCCATATCTAGAGTTACATTATTACAATCACTGATCTCATATGGAACTGCATATCAGCATTTTATCATGTCAGTCACACATTTAGTAATGTAAGAAACAATCTTCTGAAACAAGCCACATAGAAAAGAATAACTAGCAGTTACTAGTAAGGTCACAAGCAAGACTTTAAGTCAAGAACTTTCATTAGGTATAGCCCAGTATAGCCCAGGTCATCTGGCTTAGTTAAATGATTATAGCCAGGTGTTCATCTCCTGGCTGTATATCATGGAGCATCTTACCTTCATCCAAAGGTTCGTTACTGAGATAAGCTTTAGAAACAAACTTAGAGTGTCCTTTTTAATAACTTAATTAAACCTTTTAGCAATATAACTTAACAACAAGGGAATTATCTCAGAAGTGAGTCGTAGTAAACACAGACCTTACCTAACAAAAATAGAACTTAATATTAAGTAAAATATAAATTTTGAAATTGTGAGGGCATTAACCCTGTAGCCAGGGAAGGCTTTAACCCATTAAATAAAAATGAGGTTTGTCAGGAAGCCGGGAAAAGCCAAACGGCCATCTTGGATGTCCCTTAGCCCTGACTCTCTGATTTATAGCTACTGTTTACACATTTTTTATTCCTCAATTTAGAAATAGACGCTGTCATGTTTTAAGGACATCAGAAAAGTAAATGTCTAACAGTGAGGGGTTATTTTTTGTGGAAGCAGAATGAGCTTTTACATGTACTGTAATCTTTAAATGATGCTTATTTTACTTTCCCAAAGTAACAAAAGATTTTAAAAACAAATTTAAATCACTTAAAGACAAATAAATTCATAATCTGTTATTGAAAGACTCACTCTGAGAAAACTTGGTTGCTTAACATAGAGAATAGACCAAATTCCAGTCTGGTACCAGCTTATCAGATAACAAACAAAATGTGTTTATTGGTTAACCTTAGAAGTCTTTTCCATAAATCTTGAAGTAGCAGGATTGTTGCAAAGACATCAGGGTGAAATCATAGAAAACATATTTAAAATCTGATTAAATTGTAATTGACAAAGTAGCCTGGTCATTGCTGTGATATGCAACACTTTAATATGATAACTAGAATTAAAACTGACAACATTTTACTAAGACGTTTCAGAGTTTCATGAATTTCACGTAATTTCTAGGATATCTATATTAGTAACATCAACCACGCAATACAACTTGAGAAGATTCATCACTCTTCCAACAATACTTCACATGTAATTTAACATGTCAAATGAACTCAGGTAGTTTAATATCTCTCTTTGGAATGTCTCAGAGACTCTCTGAAGCATTCCAAAGTTAGCTAGAAGTCAAATGATTTAAGAAGTGTTTTCAATAAATGTCAAAGGAGTTTATAACACTCAGTCAGATAGGATCATATAAGTCACTATGAAACAACAGTTACTCACTTAGCCAAAGTTAACAAAAGATTTCAAAGGTAAACATAGAACAGACCACTTCAGAGATAAAGAAACTTAAAATCCATTATCAAAGGCAGCTCAACATCTCAAGAAAACTTGTATTCATGCACAAAACTCTTCCCTTGGGGTCCACTTTCCATAAAACCTTCTCATCATGTTCTGCACCCATTACCTTGTTCTTCCACCCAGAATCAGCCATCTGTAAGTCAGAGCTACTTCCTTTCCTCTTTGTAAAATGTAATTTCATTTTTCATACCTTCTTGTATACGATATTTCCTATATTAGCATTCTATAGATTGGTGAACATAAATACCAGCGATAACTTCTAAAAAATATTCTAAAGAACATATCAGGATGGCATCAAACATTTTTCATTAATAATCTAAAATCTCTAGTTTCTCTGTAGGAGGCAGTTAGTGTTCAGCACTGAATGTTTCAGATTCATATTTTATTGGGAAATGACCTAGCTATTCAATAAACTTCTGTCACTTAGTTTAGCACATCCCTAGAAAATAAAGTTGCCCCAATCTAGAGAGACTGTTTTAGACAGACATTCTTAAAGTATAATTATTCTTAATAGTTTAACTAAAAGCTCATATCTCATTTACATTTTTAGGAGCTTTTTCCCCCCTAGAGGCATTTTCCTTGTTGACAAACTTGTAACAGATATAACAATATAATAACATTAAACTTATTATAAACCTAGGCATGATGAAAATATTATGCTTAATGTTAATGACTCTTAGACATGTTTATATTAGATTAGCAAACAAAAATTAATACTAGATATTTAATATTGACTATTTCCCAGTTCATGTGAATCTGATATTCATTTAGGTTAATTTCTCTTGTATTTAGAATTGTCTGATTTGTAAGTGCTTACTTTTCTTTAGGCCAATTAAATTAGAACTCATTTACAACTTCAGCAATATTATTTAAAAAAAAGACACACACTGAGACTTACATAAATTCAGACAGACGGGCAGAGATCTCATGGCTTTCCATGATATTTAAAATGTCTTTTTGATAACCACCTTTTTTTTATAAAGTTCTAATTTGCCCAAGATGAGGTCTCAGGCAAAGTGGGCTGTGTATTTCAGGGACATGGAAAGGGTTAATTTCAAGATGTCCCTTAGGCCAGCTTTTGAACAAGCTAGTTGTTTTTAATTGCATATGCAAAAAGAACTGGTTTTGCAGTTTCCAATAAAAAATAATTTCACTTTAACCAATTTTCTCCAGAGTCTAAAGAATACCATGGCCTTCCTTTGTCAGAAAGTCACCTTTCCTTTCTGTAGTCATAGTTTTATACCTAAATTATAGACCAAATAGTGCCCAAGTTGACTCTGATATCAGGGGCAGATCAGCTGACAAAAATCTTGGATTGTCCCTCTGGTGGGAAGAGAGGTCTTTGTCCCATCAGAAGAATCTGAAGGGTTAGGGGAATTTGCAGGAGTGGGAGAAGCTGGGTCCTTCCCCTCCCTGAGAAACTGGAGTAGATAGAAGGGAATTCTTTAGGATGTTCAGGAGTGGGGGAATCTTGGTTCCCTCCCAACCTGAGAGATAAGCGTAGTTAGAAGGGGATCTTTAGAATGTTAGGAACGTTTTTGATCCTTCAGGCTTTTGAATATAGGAGAAAGACCTGGATGAAAGGGAACCTCAGAATCCTTTCCTAGAGATCATGTGAAAGATCGAGTAGGGGATGTCTAGGAAATCTGACAGAGACAAAGGAGGACAGGAGACAGGGAGGCCACAGGAAGACATGAGGCATGAGTCCCGGAAATCCGGATTCTGATGGAAGGCCACAAAGGACTGAACATAAGGAAATTCCGAGTCCTTTCCTGTTTTTGGCAAAAGCTAGTGTCCCATTCAGAGACCATTTTGATTGGGTCCCCCAGCTTGTATTGGGGCCAGACCATTTGCAGGGTCCAAATTTTCCAGTTTCTGAGAAAGTAGCCAAAGAGTGAGTCTGAGAGAGGCTCTCAGGATGTATTCGAGCCCACTTTTAGCCTACCTGTTGTAGAAAGGGGATACTGAGAGTCACCGGCTGACAGAAAGGCATCCCTTTTGTTCCAGTGATCTCTCCTTGCAACTAAAGGCACAAAAATGGCCAACCATCCCAACAGCCACATCTGGCAGTGAGAGGTGACCCCTGAAAACCATGTGGCTAAGGCACCAAATGACCCAGTCAAAGACAGACAGATTCCATATTTTTCACAAGTGCACAGGGAACAGTCTCCAAAGTTGACCACATGTTGGGCCAGAAAATAAGTCTACTATAAATAGACTCAAATCATACAAAGGAACTTTTTCCTGTCACAAACATGAAACTAAAAATTAATAGTAGAAGGAAAAGTGGGAAAATTCAGAAATATGTGAAGATTAAACACACTCTTAAATAACCAATAGGCTAAAAAGTAATAAAAAAGGAACTTAGAAAATATCTGGAGACAAAAATGCAAACAGAACATGCCAAAATGTGTGGAATTCTGCAAAAACATCAACAATGAAATGTATAGCTGACAATGCATACAGTGAAAAGAAAGCTCATCAAAGCTCAATAAGGCCATCTGCCCTACGCAGGTAGTATTTTGTTTCTAAGGGGTCCTTCTAGAGTGCCTTACAAGCAAATATGAAAATACATTTCTCCTTCATGCCCTAATTAAAAACACAAATAGTGGTATATTAAGCATTCTGTTTTGTTACATGTTGCTTTTATTTATTTGGCAATACCTTAGAAATTGTCCTCTATCAGGACATAATTTCCTGCACAGCAGTGCACTGAATGGATGATGTACTATTATAATACACTTTGCCCACCCACATTGGGATGAATGTTACATCCACCGACGTGAGAAACAGATGTTCTGAGACTTCCAGGACTCAAAAGATGTCAATTTATTGGCCAAAACTTTTAACCTGCGCAGGGGCGAACTCTCAGTGTGTCCTGAGACACGTTGCTCAAAGGAGCTGCAGACGAGAGTCGCGGCTAACGCTCACAGCTAAGCTCTTTTATGGACTCGAGCAAGCAAGCACTTCACAGAAGCAGATGTGGCTGTTAGCAATTGGCTATTATCTGTTGGTGTGTGCGGGATCTTTGTTTCGCAAAGCTGAGGGCATGGAAAATTTCAAAAATCAACAGATAATCTGCTATGCTTAGCGGGTTGTGCTGACCTTGTGATGGAACACTATCACCCCCAGGATGTTTGTCCAACCTTTAACTTCCTTGTGGTTACTGTCTCAAAGTCCTTGTTTTCACAGACTCTAACAATGAACACTGATATTCAATAATCTATTTATATTAGAACAATGCTGCGATGTATAACTTTGACCTGTGTTATTCTGCTGCTAGCAAATGTGTAGGACATATATCTAAAGGATTTGTAACCTGGAGTATTTGTAACAGAGGGAGCATTTGATAAGATGCTACCAGTAAGATCCTTCTGAGTCAGCAAGGAGCCTTTCTCTTGAAACTTCTCAACCACACCACTCCCCCACCTGTGTTTAAAACTGCTTTCCAACATTTTCTAACCTTCAGAAACCCTCTATAATCTTTTCTTTCACCAGCACTGCCCTTTATTCTCAGTGCAGTCACAACCTCACCTGGTACCTGTGGTCTCCACTCTTCTCTGGGTCCATCATTGCTCAGCTCACTTCATTAGAGTTGGAGCCAACATGGACAGATAACTCCTTGAGTGCAGACAAATGGGTCATGAGTGATCTGAACCAGGAAGCCTGGTTCAGGAGACAGGGGCGGTCCCTGCGGGAGGTAACTGGGCAGAAGGAAAGGTATGATAGGTTTGACCATGGTAATTATTCAGGTGATGATTCACAGAGCCCAGATATGGGAGCAGGAATCTCGGTTGGAGATAAATACCTGGAAATTTATACCCAAATATCAGGGCTGAAACGAGAGGCAGGGACACCAAAGGGAAGATCTTGTGAGTGAGTCTGCTGTGAACCTGCTGTGAGTTCCAGGGAGAGAGACACATGGGGACAGGATGCAGCAGAGAGGCAGGAAGACAACAGCAAGCATCCAAAAGGAAGGTGAGTGTCATGGCATTAAGGACATTTCAGAGAAGCACGTGCCACAGAAGGGTGGAGGCAAATGGAAAAGGGGATTAGAAGTCATTAATAAATCCTGGTCAGTTGTTGCATCAGAGGCTAAGAGCAGAATCATACCATAGGATACACTGAAAGACAGATACAAATCGGTAGGTAAAACTCATTCATGTTCAAATCGAGATTTTGTTAAAATGCTCTTTTAAGGAACACAGAAATACAATCTCAGATGGGAGGACGTTGAAGTTTAGGTGATGGCTGACAGAATGATTCCCTACCTAAGAAGAGATGCCATCAGAAACAGTTCTGTGCAGAGGGGAGCAGAAAGACCATGACACCAGCAGGCAGACGCGATAGGAGACACATGGACAGGCTGGTGACTGGAGGTCTTCAGGAAACAGGGCGTCTTGCAGACTACACTTGCCAGTGTGCAGACAGCATCAAGGGGGAACTATTTAGGTCTTAGGAGTTACTTACCCTGAAAAAAATACTTAAACTGAATTTTAAATTGGCACCATATAAAGTGCAATGGCTCAAGTGGTGAAGAATCTGCCTGCAATGCAGGAGACACAGGTTTGATCCCTGGGTTCGAAAGATCCCCTGGAGAAGGGAATGGCTACCCACTCCAGTATTCTTGCCTGGAGAATACTGAGGAGAATACAGAGGAGCCGGGCATGCTACAGTCCGTGGGAAAGCATGATAGGGATAACCCCAGGAATGTGGGGAGGTGTGCTCTGTGCTGGGTAGCTACCCTTCACCAGGACAAAGCCTGCCTGCTTTGGATCAACCCCTTTTGTCTCTGAACTTTCCTTGTATTTTGGTGTCTTTCTCTTTTATAATTTAAAAGTCACATTTCTTAAACTCTTCGAGCAGTTTTCCTGGTGGCTTTCTCCCATGGAAGAAGGATTTCCAGGCATGGGTTCTATGTATCCTTTCTACATAAGCTTCATAAAAAGCTCAACATTTTTTTGAGGCAACAGTTCTGCAAACTGTAGAAATAAATTCATTTTGGTTCATACTGGCCAAGACCACAAAAATTGCTCTTCAGTCTCCTGAGTTTAAAATAGGCTCTCTGGTTCCATGAAGGTCCCTGCCGATCTCAGATCCTGTGATCTTGCTGGTGCCTTGACTACTGCATACATCCTGTCTGATTGCCAGGGCCCTGTGTCATCCATCTGTGTGGGCACAGGGCATCTAATGTGCTGCATTTATGTGAGAAGTATTTGGAGCAGGATCAGATCCCAGGATCACAGGCCGCCAGCACTGAGCTGGGCTCTGACTCCCCCACCCTGCCCTCCTTCCCTTCATCATATATGCGCTCACTCATGTCAACTGAGCCACCCTGTGTTTCCACCGACCACGCTGGTGCCCATTTCAGGGCCTTTGTACCTGCTCTTCCCTCTGCCTAGAATGCTGTTGTCCTAGAGCTTAAAATGGTTGCTGTTTTCTGTTCATCTGGATGGCAGCTCAGATATTAACCTCTTGGATGAGCATTCTTGGACCACCCCATCTAATGCTGGTGTTTCCCCATTACCATCTCATGTGATCCTGATTTTTTTCCATCACTGTTGTTGTCTAGTCGCTAAGTCATGTCTGACTCTTGCAACCCCATAGACTGCAGCCTTCCAGGCTCCTCCATCCATGGGATTTCCCAGGCAGGAATACTGAAGTGGGTTGCCATTTTCTTCTCCAGAGGATCTTCCTGACCCAGAAGATGTCTCCTTCTGGGAGACATGTCTCCTCATTAGCAGGTGGATTCTTTACCACCGAGTCATCTGGAGAGTTTGGTGTTTTCTTTATATTGCTAATCAAAAAATTTTCCACAATTAATATTTTAATTATAAGAGTCTGTACTCCAGCAAGCCACATGAAGGTAGGGCCCCATCTGTCTCATTTATTAATGTGCCTCCATTGATTACAATTCTCAGTTGATACATATTTATTGAGTAATGCATGGAAGAACCTTAAAGTCCCCTTAATTCAACTCCATGGATTAGAAATGAGAAGTGAGTTGCCAGCTGTCACACAGGTGGTCACCCCAAGCCAATCCAGAGACAGTGAGCTGCACACTTCAGAGCACAATGAACTGCTAGTGAATGAAAAAGAAGATGGACACTGGGATTCAGGGGGGAAAAAATTGTCCACAATATAAACCGTGGGAAAGTTTAGTGTGACTTGTTAGACCAACAGATCTTGTGAAAACAGGAGGAAAAATTGCCTCAGTGACTTGATATACCCGAAGGATTCAAACTCACACTCCTAAAGACCTCACCCAGGATTTGTTGGCATAAAGTTCTTCTTGCGGGGAAAAAGCCATCTTAGTGTATCTCCTGATATTTCATTTTCTTTTAACATGTTCATGAGCAAAACAAAGAATGTGAAACAAAAGACCCTCAAGCATGTGTGGTTAGGCTATTTTAAATTATGGGTTCAAAAGTTCAATTTTCTCTTAAAATGAAATGTGATTTCTGCTTCCAAATATAAGAGGGACAGTGTCTGGACTGCCTCACCTTCTACTGGTAATTAGAAAGCTGAACAAAACACACGAAATGAGCCCTGAGTCAGAATGCTTGGCCAGAGGCAACCTGGAAACCACCCCACCCCCATAAAACCTGAGACTGCAAGTCACCTTGCAGAGAAGTCCCCTGGGGTCTCCTTACCCTGCTGCTGTCCTCCTGGGGGCCCTTCCCAACAAAGTCTCCTGCTTTGTCAGCATGTGTGAGCCCGCTCTAGGGCCCTGGGAAGGACTCCCCTTCCTGCAACGACAAGAGGAACAACGCCTAGACTGCCTCACCTACCATTGGGAACTAGAAAGCTGAACAAAATATGAAGCAACTTCTCAGACACTGAGCAGCAGGCAGTGTCCCTTGGGTTCCAGGACTAGGCTCCTTGAGTGAAGGTGAACATACTTATCAACCTGATGACTCCCCAGCTCTCTGCCTTCAGGCAGTTTTCACGCTGCAGCTGAAAGTAGAAGAACCCATAAACATTCTGGCAAAAATCTGAATTGAGAACACTGGTGAGTTGTGAGGCCAGAGAGGCTATAATCTCTGTGGCAGGGCATCAAAGAGGAGAGAACTGCTCAGAGGGAAAGTTCCACAACTGCTTAATAATCCCTCTGAGTCTTTATTGAATATCAATCTGAGGACACCCAGGTGAAATTCCGTAATGAATAAAAACACAAAACCATAAAACACTGGTCTCACAAGTAAAAGATAAAACAATCCCTTCTATGTTAAATATTTTTCAAAATATGGCAATTAAATGAAGGCTAGTGAGCAGTATACATATACATAAATGGGTGCATTTCCAGAAAGCAATTTTTTTTTTTTTGGTGTTGAACCTGTTCATAGTTGATTCTTTTCTTCCTCTTTTTTTTTTTTTAATTTTCTTTACTGTATTGTGTTGATTTTGCCATACAGTAACATGAAACCGCCATGGATCTACACATGCTCCCCCTCCAGAACCCCCCCTCCCTCCCCCCTCCCGACTCCCTCCCCCTGGGACATCCCGGTGCACCAGCCCTGAGCATCAGCACTGGGCTGGCAATTGATTTCACATATGGTAATTAACATGTTTCAATGTCATTCTCCCATATCATCCCACCCTTGCCCTCTTCCACAGAGTCCACGTGTCCGTTCTATACATCTGCGTTCCTTTTGCTGTCTCGCATGCAGGGTTCTCATTACCATCTTTCTAAATTCCATATATATGCGTTAGTATACTGTATTGTTGTTTTTCCTTCTGGCTTACTTCACTCTGGATAATAGGCTCCAGTTCCGTCCACCTGAGTAGAATTGCTTCAAATGAATTTTTTTTTTAATGCTGAGTAATATTCCATTGTGTATATGTACCACAGCTTTCTTATCCATTCGTCAGTTGATGGGCATCTAGGTTGCTTCCATGTCCTGGCTATGGTAAACAATGCGGCGATGAACATTGGGATACACGTGGCTCTTTCAATTCTGGTTTCCTCGGTGTATATGCCCAGCAGTGGGATTGCTGGGCCATATGGCAGGTCTATTTGTAGTTTTTTAAGGAACCTCCACACTGTTTTCCATAGTGGCTGTACTAGTTTGCATTCCCACCAACAGTGTAAGCGGGTTCCCGTTTCTTCACATCCTCTCCAGCATTTATTGCTTGTAGACTTTTGGATGGCAGCCATTCTGACTGGTGTAAAGTGGTACCTCATTGTGGTTTTCATTTGCATTTCTCTGATAATGAGTGATGTTGAGCATCTTTTCATGTGTTTGTTAGCCATTTTTATGTCTTCTTTGGAGAAACATCTGTTAAGTTCTTTGGCCCACTTTTTGATTGGCTCTTTTATTTTTCTAGAATGGAGCTGCAGGAGTTGCTTGTATATTTTTGAAATTGTCCGTTGCTTCATTGGCTATTATTTTCTCCCATTCTGAAGGCTGTCTTTTCACCTTGCTTACAGTTTCCTTTGTTGTGCAGAAGCTTTTAATTTTAATTAGGTCCCATTTGATTATACATGCTTTTATTTCCGATAATCTGGGAGGTGGGTCATAGAGGATCCCACTTTGGTTTATGTCAGAGAGTGTTTTGCCTAGGTTATCCTCTAGGAGTTTTATAGTTTCTGGTCTTATGCTTAGATCTTTGATCTATTTTGACTTTATCTTTGTGTATGGTGTTAGAAAGTGTTTTAGTTTCATTCTTTCACAAGTGGCTGTCCAGTTTTCCCAGCACCACTTGTTAAAGAGATTGTCTTTTCTCCATTGTATAATCATGCCTCCTTTGTCAAAGATAAGGTGTCCATAGATGCGTGGATTTATCTCTGGACTCTCTATTTTGTTCCATAGAAAGCAATTTTTTAATTGATGTCAATAAACCTCTTGTCGTTCCACTTTTAGAATTCTACTAAAAAAAGTAATATAGGAATATGTTTTTGCATACAAAAGGCATTCAAATAGCTTTAGTATTCTCTTTTAAGATTTTTTTTAATTGGCAGAAAATTGTTTTTACCATTTTGTGTTGGTTTCTGCCATACAATGCAAATTAGCCATAAATTATTTATACATGTTTATATTTGTATACTATTTGCTTCTTGAGCCTCCATCCCCTGTTTGAATAGCTTTAGTTTAAGATGGAACAGTTATAATGGGCCCTGTGTTTAGTGTCTACCAAGTAAGGAAACTGTTACTGTCACACATGCTCCTGACTCACTATTATGCTTCCATTATCAAGATGTTTATGAAGGTTTTTAAATACAGATCAGTAAGTGCACTGAAGCAGCTACTATTTGCATTGCAAGAGTTCAGCCAGCACCACTTGCATTAGTTTCAGACTCAGGGTATGCACAGGAGTGGCAGGAAAACAGAGAGGCATGTCTTGCTCAGAGCTTGTGATGTAGGGAAGCTGGAGGCAGGTTGACGGGAAGAGGGGTGCCCATGGGATTGCTTAGAGGAACATAGTCCTGCCCATTTGTTTCTAATTGGAAAGGAGGAAACAGTCACCACCCAAGACCTTGCCTTAAGGCCTGTTGCTGCAGAGTTTGGGGGGTCTGGACTTCCAGAATGGTTGCTGCGGGGCATGGGGCAGGGCCTTGTTTGTTGTAGAGAGAGTTTTCCTCTGCTTTTAAACAAATATTTAGACATACCGAAACTCTTCTTTGCTCATCTTCAACTAATCAGCTAGCTATTCTGTAGGTAAAACTTGTCATTAATCATAGACAATGGTAATAATCACAGTAACATAGAACAACAACGATAATAATAATTTTCATTATGCTGTCTGGCCATCTGGTGGATCTTTCAGCGGTGATCACCTGGTTACAACCAAACCGCGGGAATGCCAGCGGAACAAATGCGCATCGCAGGGGGGAGATGGCACAGCACCACCGCTCCGCACTCGTTCCCTCCCAGTGCGCCGCAAGTTGCATTTCTCTCTCCCAAGCGTCCTCCCATCCACGCATGTTCAGAGGCTCGTCCAGGGTTAAAGAACGCGGCCAGGCTCGCGTCTCCATGGGACCCTCAGCAGACGGCACAGGCCGTTTTCTCGTTCTCAAATATTGTTTGGCGCCTCTGACCACTGAGCCCTGGCAGGACTGTCGTCGCGCGGACGCAAGACCTGAATACGTGCTTAGGATCTCTCTGTTCACCCGCGACGTTCTGTTATTGGCGGCGAGGGGATCCGTGTGTGGTGTGAACACAACAGGCGAGCCCGCAAGGGGAGCAGAAAGGACCACCGGAGCTCCCGGCGAAGACGCAGCACGCCCTCGGACGTTCGCAAAGCATGTTGACACGACACTGGCCGTCAGGGAGCAGCGCCACGCCGCCCGGGCCTGCTGCGGGTCTGGCCCCAAGGCAGCGAGGACGCGCGGCCGCAAGACCTGAGCCCGGCTTAGGACCGCCTTGTTCCCCTTGCCGGCCAGGCCACACTCCTGGGGAGGAGAGGGATCCAGGGAAGGTCGGCGGTAACACAGCGCCGTCCGCGGACGGAAACGGCCATTCCCAGCCGAGGCAGGAAAACCGGAAATGTGAACAAAACCGTGCCGGGCACGTTCACTCTCTCCTGGCCGCGGGCGTAGTAAACGTACGGACCACCAAACAGCTTCTGGGGACACGGCACATCCTCCTCGCTCAAACCTGCCAGCTCAAGTCCAGCGGGAGCAGGACGCGTTCATGCCCGCGAGACGGGGCCCTGGCGCGCCCGCCAACGAGCCCTTGGAGCAAGAACCGTCCGGGCTGGCAACGGCCGCGGAGCCTGGAGCCGGGGGACCGCGGAGGGGAGACGAACGCCCCTAACGGTGACCCAGGAGCCAGAACGCACAGCCGTAGGCGCTCCGGCGAGGAAGACACGCTCCCTGAACGCTAAGCTGAAGGAACATCAGGGCAACCCGCGGATGGAGGGGTGCGGGGAGATGCTGGTCGACCCGAACGACAACGACCACCAAGCCCACGCCCGCGGCAGCAGCCTACCTTCCTTTTCCAGTGCCGCAGCAGCACGCTACCACTCAAAAACCTGCAGATCGTATCTTCAGCAAGAGCAGGCTCTGCCCAGGCTTCCAGGCCCACTGGGTTATAGCCGCCAGTGTTGATCGGCCTCTGGAGCTCTACCTCGGCCCTGCCGGCTGAATCTCAGCCCTGTCAAGTTCGCCGAAGGGAAGGAACGCTCTGAGAGCGGCCGCCGGGGGCGCCCGACAACCAGGTCGAGCGTCCGCGGGACGAATCGCCGTCGCCGGCAGGCCGCAGCAGCGCCGGCCGCCCGAACGCCCGAGCTCGTCTCGGGGGCCTCTGCCTCGGAGGGGGCTCCCCGCTAGGGAGAGCGCGACGCGGCCACGGGGAGCAGCACCGGGAGCAGACGAGGGAGGGCGGAGAGCGGGAGGCTGCGGCGGAGAGGCCCTCCCGGCGAGAGAGCAGGGCCGCAGGCAAACCTCGACAAGGGAGTTTCTGCAGGGGACTGGGCTGTGGGAACTGTGAGCTGAAACAGTGAAAGCAAAGCCGAAAGAAAGCACGGAAGACATTTTATTCTGTATTTCAGAGTTGAGATGTTACTGAAGTATAAAAAAACAAGGCTCAGAAAGCCATAAAGCAAATGACTGAGAACCTAACCATGTAATCGGTCTTCACAATTTCCTTAATTTTCACAGTTTGCTTAATTGTAATAAGCAAATTGTGTAATTGGTCTTTACCAAGCAGTCAGATGACAAGAAATGAGTGTGAGGGAATATTTGTGTGACTACATGTATATTAAGAATGTTGATATCAGCATTACTTAATGACAGAATACTTAGAAAACATGGCAGGGACCAGTTAAAATTTTCAGTGCATTCACCTAAGACAAGACTATCAATTTGCTTTTTGGTTTATTGCTGTTTTTTAAATGAGTTAGATCTATGGGTATTGACTTGGAAAGACGTCAATGGCAAACTGTTAAATGAAAATAGAAACTTTCAGCGCTTCCAGTGGTGCATACTTTATTTTTTTCACCCTGGCTCTGCCCAGGCTTCCAGGCCAACGGGGTTATAGCCGCCAGTGTTGCTCGGCCTCTGGAGCTCTACCTCGCCCCTGCCGGCTGAATCTCAGCCCTGTCAAGTTCTCCGAAGGGAAGCAACGCTCTGAGAGCGGCCGCCGGGGGCGCCCGACAACCAGGTCGATTTCCTGGGTCACCAAACCCGATTCTCTGAGGGGAAAAGGAAAGAAAGCCAGGGCAATGGCACATTGCCAGAGTAGAGTGTGAGCCCAAGGAGCAGGTGTGGCTGTGCTTCTCTCTCTGACAGGACACAGTAGAGCGCAGACAAGGCCCACCTGTGGGTGCATATCTCTTTAAAAGATGAAGTGAAAAAGTAGAGTTAGGATAGCTAAAGCCATGTTTAAAAGCAAGAGTCAAGTCTTCCCGATAGCCTGGTTGTCTGGACAGAAAGATGAGTGTGCCAGAAACAAGATGGGCCCCACCATGTGCTCTTCTACTGCTTTCTACTGGAGTCTCGGGACAGTTAGCTGGCACCTCGGCCCCTCAACCTCTCAGCTCCACTGACACCCACAGCCACTGTAGGCGATCAGAACACTGACTCTGCAGCCCTGGGATCTCTATGTCCACAGTCTCTCCCTTCACACCAGGAGCCTCGAGCAATTCACCTGGTTTGCCCAGTCATCCATGCCAAGAGCTGCTGTGTAGTCCTTCTCTCCATGAGCTCTGAGCTGATATCCCAAGGGAAGACCATTCCCCTCACAAAACAGGTATGAACCACGGGACAACTGGAAGTGTGCACCTGGACCTGTTATACAAACTCTGTGCACTCAACTCCCAAAGACTCGAGAGCAACAGAGGCCGCTGACTGCTTGCATGGCATGGCCATTGCTTACTTGAAGCCTCCGGGCTCACTCATGTGGCAGGAAGAAATGCAAAAAACACACGCGCCCGTGCACACACGCACGTACAAAAGTAGAGGCACACACATACCCCAGGAGCTAATCTGTACTCCTGCTAGGGCTGGCAATGGTGGGAGCAGAACAGAGATCACTGTTGCTACTTCTCGGGTCCTGTGCACTGACAGACCCTGGTTGTTTTACTGATTTCACCGTGGGCGAGTACAGGCTTGGATCTCCCTAGTCTGCAGTTTGCTGTCCAGCCCCCTGTGCTTTATTCAGTCCCCCCTGCCCTTTCTCCTCAATACAGAGTCACCATTGAGAAACAAGAATCTGCACACATTGCATTCAAGTTCCAAATCTGAACAAAGTTAAGAACACAGAGAGAAACTGAGTTACTGTGAAGAAGTTAGTGAGGAAATCTTATTTATCTTTTATGTAGCTATGAAAATGTTCAAATATAGTCTATAAAAGCTTAATAGTTTTAAAAATTAGGGAAACGAAATGATTCCTCATTACTCTTTCTTGCCCATCACCGACCTATGCCCCAGCTTCTGTCACATTGGGCTCACCTGATGACATGCCTGGTCTCCTGGTTTGGAAACTTCTTTCACACTCATCTCTATCATCTATGTTCACTACACACCTGAGGCAATTGTAGCCATGGTAAATCAGGGGTTTTTCCTCCAGTGAGCCTGAGGGTTGTATTCTTTATTCTTTTAATACAAACCTCTTCCATCTGGTCTCTAAACTCACAACCTTTACGGATGCTGTAACCAGTGGATGTGAATGACAGAAAGGCTGTTTCCATATCAGCTCCTGAGCTGCCACATGCCCAACAGATCGGTGGATGTTACTGGCGTTAATATTTTCTGGGTGGTGTTAGAAGATTCAGGCCAAAAGGAGAAACCAGACAATTTGACAAGGCACAGATCAAACCAGGAATGAGAGCAAGTCTGTCTCATTGTTTCAATGTCAATAACTCAGTTACCACCGTCCTCCTCTGCATTCTCATGCAGAACACTGATCAGATAAAGCTGAGGAGATAGAAAGCAGCCAGGAGATCCAAGCCGGCAAAGCACTGCTAGATACTCCAGGCATGAATCCCCCTGGCCTTCTGGATGCGACTGCCTGCAGTCATCTTGACTCCCCCTGCCATGTGGGAATCGGGCAGCTTTGAAGCCTTAACCTTAGTTCTGTCATCCATGGCCTCAGATACGTGGCCAAGCCACTCTGAACCTTTTTAACGGTGGGTGAAACAATCTAAGGAGTCATGTCTTGGTGGAAGGTGAGGCACTCTGGTCACAGCAATAAGCTCGTAAACCCCTTGCACAGGAAAGAAGCAGGAGTACATCCGTAAGTCCCCTGGTGAGTATCACAGTCCCACAGGGCCGACACGCTCATCAAATACAGAGGAAGTTAATTTGGGGTGAAATCTAGCTGACACCTTCAGAGATATTGGTGAAATACTACATGAATTTCTGTCCTCCTAAATATTATTGGCAGAAACATTCACTTCACAATGTTTGTATTGTTGTTGGTCGTTTAGTCACTAAATCATGTTTGACTCTTGTGAGCCCATGGTGTAGCCTGCCAGGCCCCACTGTCCATGTGATTCTCCAGGCAAGACTACTAGAATGGGTTGCCATTTCTTGCTCCAGGGGATCTTCCTCACCGAGGAATTGAACCCAGGTCTCCTGCATTGCAGTCAGATTCTTTACCAACTGAGCTACAAGAGAAGAACCAATTTTTGTATAGGAAAGTATTTGTCTTTAAGGAAGAAAAATTAAACTAATTGCATTCTTCATTGAATAAATTTGTGTGCCCATTCAAAACATATGCTGACATTTAGTCGATGTTCTCCATCTTCTAAAAAGATAAGGAATATAATCTACTGGGGTCCAGCCCCTGCTGGATCCAGGGATCTTGAGGAATGAGTGGCGTCGGCGAAGTACTGAGCTGAGTCAATGTGGTGATGGAGCAGTCTCTCACTTTATTGTTGTCAGTTTACAGATTTATGCCCAAAGAACATTCCCGTTACATTACATATCATTCAAGGTTACATTTTGCTCTTATAGGCACAGCTTTGTGGAGGCTTGAGGGAAAGGCTAGGCTTGAAACTGTTTTTATTCCAGTGACCTCGACCACTGTCTGTCTCACTCTGTTCTGAAAACCTTGTCTATAATTATTGTCTCACATTTCTATTTTATACCTATAGAGAAAATAAATGAGGGGTTAACTAATGCAGATACAGCTGTTTGTGTTATGTCTGTACACTCTGCTTTTTACAAGGAAAGGGAACAATGAGACAGTCTAGCAGCACTGCTTTAGCAGTAAAACCCTATTACTCTTATATAACTACTACAATGAATTCCTATGTCTACACTATCCAAATGTCTCCAACTATGCTGGCTACAGTTATGAGCATTTCTAAGTTTCATCCCTCTTGGTCTCTTTAAGGAAAGATCGTGGAGTGGTTGGGTGAGCGGGAGGTGGAATGGTGACCCAAGTACGAACCTGTCTGGTGGTGGCTTTTCCATGACCCCCAGGACAGCACGAACAGAATTCCCAAGAAAAATACCAGACTGGCCTTGCTCAGGGATGCCCCGATAAGGAAAATCTGCTTTGCAATTTCCTTCTCAGTCTCATGACTTTGTCATCCGAGCAAGGGGGACATCCTGATGGCTCCTGGCAATTTTATTTTCTTTTTTTTTTTCATTTCACCCTGCTCATCTCCAGGTTTCCCATTTTCCCAGAAGGGTGTGCTTCCACTGAGTACAAGTCACACCTACTCTTTTGTCTTCATAAGAGAGCTCAGGCCTCAAGTGTAAGTTCAGCCCTTGAAATAAACACCTCAGATGATCTAGTGGCCCCAGGAGAATTAAAAGCTGCCCATAATGTGGTGAGAAACCTTGGGTTTCCTCCCCAACTAATCTCCTGGAAAACCTCCCTCCCCTCAGGGTTATTGTCCTAAATGATGTCTGTGGGCAGCAGCTGATGTGAAAGAGAAGAGGGTATCCAGAAGACCATCACTGCCCCATTATTTCCCCCGGCAGCTCTAATTCTGGGTCTGGTTTCTTTGTTTGTTTGCTTTACCATGGGTCCTCTTTCCAGCCATCCTAGGACTTCCTTTAGAATAGTTCTTGAAAGATTCCCCAACCACCATTGGCCTCGTTTGCCCCTGCTATATTTCCCTTCTGAAACTAAATACAGTTCTTTCCCAAAGATTGAGTCCAGAGACTTCCCTGGAGGTGCAGTGGTTAAGGATCCACCTCCCAACGCAGGGCATACAGGTTTGATCTCTGGTCTGGGAAGATCCCACACGCCAGAGAGCAACTAAGCCTGTGCACCCCGACCACTGCAGTGTGCACAGCCTGGAGCAGGTGCTCCCCGACGAGGCAAGCCGCCACCGGGAGAAGCCCAGGCCCCGCAGTAGAGCAGCCGCTGCCGGCCGTGAAGGCCGCACGACAGAAAGCTGGTGTGCGCCAGTGACGGCCCAGGGCAGCCAAAAGAAAGTAGTCAATTAGCTGAATTTTGAAAAGACTGAGTCCAGCCCCTCTCCCCCCAAAATTGAATGACACTATTTCTTTTTGTTTTCATTCTTCTTCTGACATTTGTACCTGATTCTGTTAGATATTTAGAATGCTTACAAAACTCCAGGTCATAGAAAAGGAGGCATTCCCAGTCAGTGTTCAGAGTCTCAGGGAACAGG
Organism: Antilocapra americana; assembly: GCA_007570785.1. NCBI lineage: Eukaryota > Metazoa > Chordata > Mammalia > Artiodactyla > Antilocapridae > Antilocapra > Antilocapra americana. The sequence goes on along the minus strand of ML663614.1, from coordinate 89,584 downwards.
TATGCATCAGCTCTGCTGAATAGTCCTAGGGGATGTGAGGGCAGCAATGAGCCAAAACTATCAGCAAACCCCAAGAGGAGAGCAGCCCATGGACCCCAGAGCAGCTGTCCGTGGGACTCACTCAGGGGCAGCAGAGGACCCACAGGCTGGGGGGGCTTCCTGAGCCCCAAACTCCTGCTGAAGGTTGCCATCTTTCAGTGATGATTAAGACTCTCCATCAGGAAAACCAGGCCTGATCTCAGCACTCTGACTCAGTAAATACCTTCAGGACCCACCCCAAGTCCACTCTCTCCTCCTCTCTCTCAGGCAGAATGGATTGACTGCATGCCTTGTGGGCTAGGTCGCTGATCATCCTGGGGTGCTAAGGCCACGGCTGGCCACATAACCTACCACACATGGATTGTCAGTGTCATAAGAACTTACCTACTTCCTCATTTAGGGTGAGGAACAGCAGTGGCTGTGACAGGCAGGATATCCCGATAAGGCAAAGGGACAGGCTGAGGCAAGGTGAAACAACAGGAGGCTAGCTGTGTGGGAAGCTGACCAGGGCAGCGTGACCAGCCCCTCTGTTCAGGGACAGGCAGATGCCCTTTTCACCAGAAGCAAATGCTAATCAGCCGGGGACCTGGGGCCATGACTCATAGAAGGTAATGACTTCAGCTTCTTGGTCCTTGTACCAGGTGGGCCCTTGTGAATCTGGGATGGCCAAGGAGAGCCAAGCCAGGTGGAAGGTCAGCCCACAGAGCCTGCAGACCTTGACACCCACTGGGCTGAACACAGAGAAAACGGCTGACCGGTCACCAACTGTCAGTTAGGGGAGACGGCAGGAAGCTCTAGCCTGAGTCTCATTCCTAGGACCTACCTACAAGGTGAAAAACTGACCTGACCATTACTAGATTTTTCTTAACAGAAGCCCAGGGTCCTTACTATACCCAGTTTATAAAGGGCCAAGGTGAAGATGGAAGAAAATGTTAGCATCGTTCCTTCTTGGATTCATTTGCAAATTCATCCAATATTTATTGGACATGTTTATCACTAGTGATAAAGAACAAAATCTCTCTTTGAGAAGCTCATTCTCCGCTGGTAATACAGAAAGCAACCCACAGCGCATGACAGTGGAGAGTCCACTTCCTCCGCCCAGGAGTCTGGAAGCCCTGACAGTCTCACAGGTGAGGGGAGGCTCAGGTGCTTCTTTAAAAATGAGACTTTTTTTACCTGGAGGTGGACGCAGCTAGTGTGAGGAACAAGGAAATTGTAAAAGTGAACCTCATCTCCCCTCTCTCCTCTCAGGTGCTCAGACCACACGGCACCCTGGGCTGTTCTTTGAAATCTCCAGGCTCCTCTAGGCACAGAGTGTTTCCCTTTTCTCATGATTCCCCTGAACCACGCTTCTCTTCCAGGGATAGGTAACTCATTCCTTCGCTTGCTTCAGGCCTTTACTTAAATGCTCCCTCCTTGGGGAGAGTTTCCACACCACACATGGAAAGCATCAGCTCCATCCTTCTCTGTCCACTTGTCCTGCTCTCTCTCACTCTCTTATTTTTTGTATCTCCAACAGCCTCTAGGGATGGGGCTGTGGGTGAACGGAGATGTAGGGAGAGGGTAGGGTGGTGTCTTCTCCCCACAGGTTTTGCTGGAAAAGAAGCTGTTTTTCTTCAGAGACAAGGCATGAATATAAACTGGAGGTAAATTGAAATTTAAACTGAAAGTATTAATAAATTGACCATTAACTGTGAAAGACGAAAAGCATGAAACCTTTTGGAGCATACACAAGAGAATACTATTATAATGACTGGGGGATGAAGAACTTCTTTAAAAAACACAACAAACTAGTAAGCAAAAGATGGATAAATATGGCCATGTTACAAGTAACAACTGCTGCTTATCAAAAGCCATCATAAAATGGAGAAAATAAAAGCCAGAGAGTGGGAAGTTACATGCGCAACAAGTGTAAAGATCTTTCACCAATAAATATTTTTTAAAGTAGATGTCAAAAAGATTAACAGGGATTGCATCAAAGGTAAAACATGGAAGTGCAATGAACATTTAAAAGGTGATCAATTTCATTTGTGATAAAGTAAATACTAATTAAAATTGCAACAAAACAGCATCTCATACCTCACAGTTGAGCAAACATTTATGAGTGACTATGAAAAGGTTGGCTCAGATGTGGAACAGAAGACGTTGTCATTCTTCATCAATTGGAATGTCAACTGTCATGACACAGCACAGCTGGACAAGTGCACACCCTCAGTTTCATTAATTCCTGCTCAGGTCATAAAGGAGATATCTGTGAACCATATTCTTGACAGCAAAGTGCTGTAAATAATTCCAATTTCCAGCAACAATAGAATGGATAGATTTTGGTACATTTAAAGTATGGACTACTATATAGCAGTAAAATTAATTAAATGGCATGCATACAAATGAAACTGATACCACACAAAAGTAAATATTATGTCACAAAAGGATAATCATTTGGGTTCTGCTTACATAAAGGGCCAAACAAGAAAAATTCTATGTACTGTTTAGGAACACATATGCATGAGCAAAGTCAAATGAAAGGCAGGGAGTGTCATAGAACTGGGATATACAGAAACCTTAGATTTTTTTAAAAAAATGAAAGTGGGTGTTAACAACACGAACATTTGCTTTAATATTATTCTGTGAATTATGCACTTAAATTACCTACAAGCCTTTCTTTGTATAATCTGTTTCTCAGTAAGATTTGTGCCACACAGCAAAATAAATTCCAAGTGGCATTTAATATAAAATTTGATACCACAAACCTAAAGAGTAAAGTATAAATATGTATGCAATCTTGAGATGGGAAGACCTTAATAATAAAACATAAATATATATGCAATGTTGAGATGGGGAAGACCTTGATAAACTCATGGACTGAGGTGTGTCCCCCCAGGTAGCTGTGTTGAAGTTCTAACCTGCAGAGATTCAGAATGTGACTGTATCTCCAGACAGAGTTTCTAAAGAGGTAAAAAAAATGAGGCCTTTAAGCTGTGCCCTAATCCAGTATGACTCTTGTCCATGTAAGAAAAGGAAATTGAACACTGAAAGAAACCCAGGGATGGGCACACACAGAGGAAGGGGCAAGTGGGTCCCAGAGAAAGTGGTTGTCTGCAAGTCAAGGAGCAAGTCCTCAGGAAAATCAACCCCAACCACACTATGGTCTTGGATGTCCAGCCTCTGGAGCTGTAAGGAAACAAATGTCTTGTTCAAGCTTCTGGGGATATGCTATTTTGTCATGGCAGCCCCAGCAAACTAATATATAAGCATTACATTGAATGCCAAACTACATAGAAGTCTGTGTGGGTTTTACTACAACCTTGCTAAACACGTACATGTCAAAAAATAAAAGGAAAATTACAAATTCAGAAAGCTAGAACACATTTGACAGAAGACTGACATTACCAACAAAAAGCTCCTACAAGTATGTAATAAAACAAGTAATCTAGTAAAAAGTTTGGCAAGATACATAAGCTGAAATGTTCATATAAAGAAATACAAATGCTTATTAGAAAATAGAATAAAAAAGTAACTTCCATCAACAAATTGAGGCTGAGATATTATTTTGTCTTCTATTAAGAGACAAGCGCCTCTTAAAATAATAGCACACACATTTAACAAAGATTGTAGCTGTCATCCTTACTAGATCTAAGTATTCAACTTTCTTTCTTCTTTGGTCCTTTGACAGTACATACAGATCAAAAAGCTGTAAAAATGATTTCTGTTTGGCATGCAAATGTTAAGTCTCACTTCTGAGAATTTATACCAAGTAATTAGGTAAAGTTTGACTATTTTGCTTTATAATCTTTACTCTCAACATAAGGATTTGGTTAAACAAAGTGTAGCAACTTTCGTACCATAGAAATGGTTAAATTGGGAAGGAAATAAGCCAAAATATGAAGCGAGATGATCTCTGATAGGTAGATTTTGTGACTTGTATACGGGTAAATTTAAATGTCATCTTTCATAGTTACAGATATTTTTCAAAGTTTGCTACAATAAAATATAGATTGCTTTGATGATAATGTGGTGGTGGTTTAGTCGCTAAATCATGCCTGAATCTTTGTGAACACATGGACTGTAGCCAACCAGGCTCCTCTGTCCATGGATTTCCCAGGCAAGAACTTTGGAATGGGTTGCCATTTCCTTCTCCAGGGGATCTTCCTGACTCAGGGATGGAACCCATATCTCCCACACTGCAGGCAGATTTATTACAGCTGAGCCTCCAGGGAAACCCAAGAAATCTATAAAGTCACTTCAAAGAAACATGAAAGCAATTGCTGAGGCCTTCTGAGTAGAATGGGAAGTGGACCTCCATGGGTCTGAGGGTCTAGGAACAGGACTCATCTGCATTTGAATCTTGGTCGCTCTCAGCTCTCATTGGCTCTGTAATTTTGGCTGGGTTTCTAAAAGTACCAAAGTCTGAGTTTTGTCAGCTGCCTCAGAGCCTTGTTTCCTGAACTCAAAGGGCTCAGAGTGGGCACAGAGAAAGGCTGCTTCTCACTAACTTCTCCAACCTTATACAGTGAAAAGCAGATTTCTAAAGTTGAGAGGATTGAGGTCTTTTTGAATCAGAGGGCATGAAGAAGTACAAACAGGCCAGAGAGATGGAAAGAATCCAAAGCAGGACCAGAATCCAAAGGATGCTAAGCATGATCACCCTGTGCTCAGTATCACTAGTTATTCCCTGGGATTATTGGGGATTGCTAGCTACCCTCACTATGCGAAGGTACACTCACTATGCTAGCTACCCTTACAGATGTGAAGAACTTACTCATTGTTAAAGATCCTGATGCTGGGAAAGACTGATGGCAGGAGGAGAAGTGGATGACAGAGGATGAGATGGTTGGACAGCACCACCGACTCAATGGACATGGGTTTGGGTGGACTCTGGAGGTGATGGACAGGGAGGCCGGGTGTGCTGCAGTCCATGGGGTCACAGAGAATTGGATGTGACTGAGTGACTGAACTGAACTGAGCTACCCTCATAAGAGTGCCAATACATGTATTATCTCATGTAATTTTCCACACAGCTCTATGATGTAGTAGGATTGCCATCTCTACTCTAGAAGTAAAGAAACAGGTGATTAAAGACATTAGGCGTTCTGTCTAAAATCACACAAGTAGACAGGGGTAGCAATAGGATGTGGATGTCTGCATAACTCAGAGCCAACTTGTGTCCATCTGATCAGCATCCCTGTTTCTAAATGCATTCACTCTGACTCACACAAGCACAACTTACTTTGGGTTTGTGGACTGGGAATGACTGGCTTTTTACCTAAGCATTTGATAACATATTGTTGCCACTTTCAACTAGGTATCAGAAGAAAGAGAAAGATGCAGAACTAAGTTTATATGGAACACGTTGCAATATCAGGTCGTTTTTCCCCTGGTTAATGTTTTCTTCTTCGAGGGGCAATCCACCCTGGTTCCAGATGCTCATCTTTGAGGGACAGCGCTCAGCTGGTGGTGAAGAGGCAGGTGCACGGCCCCTAGGAGCCCCCGTGGGCATCTCCCTCTCAGCTCAACTGTCTCCAGAGCACCTCCAGATCTAAGCAAGTTCTTGAACACAGCACTCCCAGCTGTTGCCCTGAGGCTCCTCTGCTCACAGTCCCTTCCTGCTCCTGGGGAGGGCCTTTCATTTCTACCCACCTCTTCCCTTTCCTCTTTCTTAGGAGAGTGGCTTCTGAATTGCTTTTCAGAGGATACATACTATCAAATTACCTTTCCTCATTCTAACTCCCTAACACATAGAAATTCTTCCTACCAGTAGGGGGGTCATGTATCTTTAAAAAAGATACATCTTTTAAAGAAAAAGTTTTAAATTTTAAAGAAATTCTTCCTACCAGTAGGGGACCATGTATCTTTAAAAAGAGATCCATTTCCCTACCTGTATTCATTTCTTATTGCTGGTATAACAAATGAGCACAAGTTCATTTCTCATCCCTATGAAGAGGTCCAATATGGATCTCCCTGTGCAGACATTGAGGTGTCAGTGGGGCTTTGTTCCTTCTGGAGAATCTGGGGGTCTGTTCTTTCTAGGGATCACTGTACTGCTTGCTTGTGGGCCCAGCAACCACTTCAGTCCCGCTGTGGCTCCTGTCCTAACATCTCCTTCACCAACTGTGACCCTTCTAACTCCCTCTTTGACTTCTGAGGACCCTTAGGACTACACTGCACCCACACCAGTAACCCAGGCGGGCCTCCCAGGTGTAGACCCTTTCTTTAGCCACACCCACACAAGTCCCTTTTGCCATGTGAGTTAACATAGTCACAGGTTCTGGGGATTAGGACCCGATAGACATCTATTGGGGGGATGAAAACTGTTGATCACACTACTCCTTCTGAACAACTTGAAAGAAAATTACTTTAAACAATTGCAAAGTATCTTTACAACAGCTCAGAGTGTAATCAGCTACTAAAATATGATATACAGATAATAAGACAATTGGGTCATAATGTGGGTCACAATAAACAAGCCTAGAAGAATGCCTTCCTAACTTTTCACCAGCGAGAAACAAGGATCAGATTGTCTTTGGGTGACACATGTCAGGGTCATTTCCTAAAGCACGAGGTCAGGGAGGGCCTTTGGGCTCTGAACAGACAGGGCTGAGCCAGGAGAGGGCCAGCTAGGCCTGCTGAGGGTTCAGGCAGAAGGAGCCTCAGACTCTAGGGTGGGAGCTGGCTGGGCAACTGTGGGTGTGGGGGTCCCTGAGATGCTGAGTCTTCTCCTCACCTATTTGTGCAAGTACCCCAGCCTCTTTAACTCCTAGTTACCCCATGATGTCCTGATCTATAGCGTCCATTCAACACAAAAGCACAAGGTATTAACAGCAGCGTGGCAGGACTGCAGAGGGTGGTTCGGATCACTGAGATCAAGAAGCACGTGAGCAAGAGCACAGCCGTTTGAGCTCGGAGCTCCGGGAGACTCCTCCCGCCCCTCCCCTTGGTGATCCCCAGCCCTGGAGCTTCCCGTTTGGGTCCTCTGCGGGGGAGGGCCCGGGCGCCGGCGCGTCTGAGCCCTGTGCCCCGCGACCGAGCTCGTGGACAAGCCACGCGGGCCCCTTCTCCAGGTCCTCCGCCAGCACGTTCCCGCGAAGGCGGCCGAGGGCTCAGGTTGGGCCAGGGGAGGCGAGCGGCTAGGGCCGCGAGGCCCCGGCGGTGGCTGTGTGGGCGGAGCGGGTGCCGTGTCTGCCAGCCGGGCTGAGCCGGGTCGGTCGGAAGCCCTTAGCCGGGAGGAGGAGCCGCTGTGCCACCGGCGGGGCCCCGGTGTCCGACGCCTCCCCGGCCGGCGGAGGATGGGGGCCGTTTCCGGGGCCCGGAGGCCGCCCCACTCTCTCCTCGCCGCCTCCCGGCTTCTCGGGGCGCACCCGGCTCCCGGGTTCCAGCGCCTCCAGCGGCGGCCGGGGCAGGGAGCTGCTGCGGAGCCGGGACCCCGGATCCCACCCGGCCCCGGGCCCTCCGTGTTTGTCGCCTGCCCCTTGGGAGCGGCTTCCTGGAGCGGCCGGCCGAGAGGCAATCTCGGCTAGGGAGACTCGGCTGCCGGAGGCGCCATTAGGCGGGGACACTGGGCCTCGTCCGCTCCTGGTTCCGCCGGGCGCCCAGTCAGCAGCCCGATGGACGGGGGACCCTGCGCGAGGCTGCTTCTCATTCTGCTCTCGGGGCGTAGGGGAGGTCCCGAATCTATGGCTTTGTGTCAACTGCACGCGCGCTCCTTCTCTGATTCTTGTCTCTGGTGTGAAACAGCCTAGATCTCCCACCCTGGGAGGGAAAAAAATGTTCTTTATAAATGTTTTGTAGAAGGCATTCTTTCCCCTGCCGAAATAAGATGGTATGGATGACAACACTGTCACCAGTCCGTGCTGGCGGTGAGCCTGAAGGGCAGGTCTGAGCCCAACCCCCTCTGGGTGCACGGAGCACAGAACACTGCCCGACTTGGCTGGTCATTAGCCATCAGAGTCAGACTCTCTGCGGCTGGACTCCAGCTCTGCGGCTGGGGCTGCAAAGATGGCTTCTGTCCCTCTGGGAGCCTCAGTAGTACTGATGACTTGCTGGGTGAGGAACTATGGCCCGCAAGTAACTGCTGCTCAAAACTCGATGGGCGCCCGGCGCGCAGCAGGAAGAGGGGTACCAGACGGGCCAGCTTCACTCCCTGCTGGAGCCTGGGGACACGAAGATGAGGTTGTTGCAGCAAAAATAGAAATGAAGTGTTTCCTCTCCTGAGAACAAGGAAAGTAACCAGTGAAGAGACTAGAGAAGAAGCATGACCGGTCATCAAAGACTTAATCACTCCTAGTTTTACTTTAAGTGTTACTAACCTGTAGTGTCTGTTACTAGAAGTCCCCTAATTCTATGTAATTTTCATCTTGTACCACATTTTTGTTCTCCTTGCACTCTCTTGTAGCAAGTCACCCCTTAGAGCTGTTTGCATTCTGGAAAGAAGGTGTCAGGCTGATGGACTCAGGAGACCCAGGCTGTTATACAGTCTCTCCATTCCCCCAAGTGGGGGACAGGGCACTGCTCTTGAGATGCTAGCCTGCTATGTGCTCCCCTTGGCCAGCTGAGGAACAAAGCCAACTATTTCCTCCAAAATTCCACCTCCATATTTTTTAATTTGCATTAGTTGGCAGAGAAAAGCAAGATTTTGGCAGTAACAGGGTGGCCATGCATGAGTGGGGATGGGGGAGGGTGGGGTGGGAGTGAGCATCCCCAGGGGAGGACTGAACCACTCACAGCTTGAGCAGCTTTTGGTAAGTTAGTTTTGTTTTTTGTTGTTGTCTATAGGTTTCATAGTTTCAGCCCATAGGACAATCACTCTGTTTGGAATGAAATGATATGGACCTAACAGAAGCAGAAGACATTAAGAAGAGGTGGCAAGAATACACAGAAGAACTAAACAATAAAGTTCTTCATGACCCAGATAACCACAGTGGTGTGATCACTCACACTCACCTAGAACCGGACATCCTGGAATGTGAAGTCAAGTGAGCCTTAGAAAGTATCACTATAAACAAAGATAGTGGAGGTGATGCAATTCCAGTTGTGCTACTTCAAATCCTAAAAGATGATGCTGTGAAAGTGGTGCACTCAATATGCCAACAAATCTGGAAAACTCAGCAGTGGTCACAGAACTGGAAAAGGTCAGTTTTCATTCCAATCCCAAAGAAAGGCAATGCCAAAGAATGCTCAAACTACCACACAATTGCACTCATCTCACACTCTAGTAAAGTAATGCTCAAAATTCTCCAAGCCAGGCTTCAGCAATACATGAACCGTCAACTTCCAGATATTCAAGCTGGTCTTAGAAAATACAGAGGAATGAGAGATCAAATTGCCAACAGCTACTGGATCAAAAAAGCAAGAGAGTTCCAGAAGAACATTTATTTCTGTTTGATTGACTATGCCAAAGCCTTTGACTGTGTGGATCACAGCAAACTGTGGAAAATTCTGAAAGAGATGAGAATACCAGACCACCTGACCTGTCTCTTGAGAAATCTGTATGCAGGTCAAGAAGCAACGTTAGAACTGGACATGGAACAACAGACTGGTTCCAAATAGGAAAAGGAGTATGTCAAGGCTGTATATTGTCATCCTGCTTATTTAACTTATATGCAGAGTACATCATGAGAAATGCTGGGATCGAAGAAGAGCAAGCTGGAGTCAAGATTTTCGGTAGAAATATCAATAACCTCAGATATGCAGATGACACCACCCTTATGGCGGAAAGTGAAGAACTAAAGAGCCTCTTGATGAAAGTGAAAGAGGAGAGTGAAACAATTGGCTTAAAGCTCAACATTCAGAAAACCAAGATCATGTCATAAGGTCCCATCACTTCATGGCAAATAGATGGAGAAACAGCTGACTTTATTTTTGGCGGGTCCAAAATCACTGCAGATGGTGATTGTAGCCATGAAATTAAGACACTTACTCCTTGGAAGGAAAGTTATGAGGAACCTAGACAACATATTAAAAAGCAGAGACATTAGTTTGTCAACAAATCTCCATCTAGTCAAGACTATGGTTTTTCCAGTAGTCATGTATGGATATAAGAGTTGGACTATAAAGAAAGCTGAGTGCTAAAGAACTGATGCTTTTGAACTATGGTGTTGGAGAAGGCTCTTGAGAGTCCCTTGGACAGCAAGGAGATACAACCAGTCCATCCTAAGGGAGATCAGTCCTGGGTGTTCATTGGGAAAACTGATGTTGAAGCTGAAACTCCACTACTTTTGCCACCTAATGTGATGAGCTGACTCATTTGAAAAGACCCTGATGCTAGGAAATATTGGAGGCAGGAGGAGAAGTGGATGACAGAAGATGAGATGGTTGGATGGCATCACTGACTCAGTGGATGTGAGTTTGGGTAAATTCTGGGAGTTGGCGATGGACACCGAGGCCTGGCATGCTGCAGTTCATGGGGTCACAAAGAGTCAGACACAACTGAGTGACTAAACTGAACTGAACTGAATGGGTGGGAGATTCCAGTATAACTGAATAGAATAGGCCATTGCGTCTTACATCTTATGGACCAAACTCCACTCCCAGCTTGTGCTGCTAGGACCTGAAAACTAAAAATGGTTTTCATATCTTTAAATGTTTGAAAATAATTCTTAAAAATAGCATTTACAGCATGAAAATTATATTCATTATATTCATTCAGATTTCATTGTCTCTAGGTAGTGCTTTATTGAGAAAGGCTCTTTTATGTACCTTTTATCTGTGGTGCTTCTTGGATACAATGACTGAACTGAGCAGATGTAACATGTCATGAGGCAAAGCTAAAATATTTACTTTCTGGATCTTTATAGAAGTTTGCCAACCTCCACTCTATTTTTTTTTTTTAAACACATATGCTTAGAGCTATACTTTAGAAACAGTTACACTGTGAATTTTGTTCTTTGAAACAAATCTCCTGTAGGTAGATACAAAACTGGTTCCATTACTCTCAGCATCTCAGTTAGAATAAACACTATGCCTGTGAACTCAGTTGCTACTCAGTTGCTAAGTTGTGTCTCTTTGTGACCCTATAGACTGCAGCCTGCCAGGCTCCTCTGTCCATGGAATTTTCCAGGCAAGAATACTAGAGTGGGTTATCAGTTCCTCCTCCAGGAGATCTTCCCAATCCAGGGATTGAACCTGCTTCTCCTGCTTCTCCTGCATTGACAACTGTGTTCTTTACCACCGAGTCAACAAGGAAGCCCAGAATACTAATTCACAATTATTTTTGTACCAAAGAAGTGGATCCACCTGCTGCCTTCTTTTTCTTTCAATCTAAGGAATAATCACAAAATAGTGTTAGCAAAATCTAGCACCTATCTGAATGAACATCAACTGCACAAACTGCTAGATATTGCTTAGCCTCAAAATGAAGCTTTGCAAGCCACAGAAGTATTTTATTTGAACTTTGGTTTGGCTACATCCCTTGGCTGAGGTAATGCTCACCAATGTTAATTGACCATGGAAAATTTTTTAAATAATCATTTTCTAGTAGAAAACTATCAAGAGTTAATGCATCATTGTCAATAATTTGCACTAGAGTTAAAACAGAAAAACAATCACAATGATGAAGGAATTAATATACAACTTACATATGAATATTAAAAATATATAACCACAAAAATAATCACCTATTTATTTGCTGTTACTAAATATAAAAGCATATTATGCAACTTCCAGCTTTCTGGCATCTGGTTAACCAGTTTTTTCTTAAAATGGCATTAGTCCATAATAACAATACATTTTTAGGTTTTTATTTTGTATTTATAAATACATTTGTTTGAATTTATTAACAGTGCATATAGTCCCAATGCAACTCTATGTAATACATAATACATTGGGAAATTCTGGTTTATATGATTATAATTTGTTATTGTGGATTGTTTGGGATTATCCAACTCAATTAGAAAGAAATCAAGAGCTCAGAATAAACAACAAAACAGCAATTGTCTTGTCTGGTATCCTTTAAAAGGGTAGCCCATTGAATTTCAGATAACATGGAAAATGAAAAGAATTTGAAAAAGCACGTACTGCAGAGTTTCTACCCTTATAAAAATTGTTAATGAAATTCAAACATATAGGTTTGAATTCTAATAATTTTGAAAGTACTTATTTTGGAATATAGTGAACAGCAAACCTGGATCTGAGGAAAGGAAATCCAGCTTACTCTCCTAGCTCATGCAGAATTATTTTGTTTCAAAATTCAGAATTTTATAAAATATTTTAATAACCAGTCTTTCTAAAAATATTTAGTTTTTCAAATTTCCAGAACTGAGAATGTTTTAAATGTCCATTTTCTTTTATGAAGTGTCAACTTTTTATTGTAGACCAGTAGTGGTATTCAGTAAGTATGTGATGCATGACCACATCAGTTTTTTATGTCAAAATTTTTATTTTGCAGTTTATTTGTATTGCCTGCATTATAATATAGAGGTTTATGAAGAAAAAAGCAGTGTATTATTTACAGTCTAATCCTCATAACAATCCAAGTTCTGAAATGTTGGAAGTTCTGAGTAAATATCTATTACTAATTAAAATGTTGATAAATGAACGAATAAAATGATTTAGATGAATTTTTCTTCTCGTACCAAGCCTTTACACCGTTAGTTCCTGACGCATCGTTTCCCGATAGGATTGGGCGGTTGTTACAGTGTCCCTCCCTCCCTCCCTCCCTGCCTTGCTTGCTGTGCATGTGTGAGGTGGGGGTTCACACACACAGGAGCACAGACTCATAGTAGGGTTGCAGCCACCATCATAGGCCTTGTAGACCCTAGAACTTTATTGCTCAAGCCTTTAGACTTCAGTGAACCTCTAAGTTATAGTGAATATTTTGATAAGCAAAGAAGTAATGAACTGCAAAAGACAGAGCTAATCATGCAGCTCCCATGCACTTCCTAGCTGGCCTTCTTGCACAATTAATTGACAAAATAGACATTGTCTCTATGCCGGTCTTTCTCCTAGGTTTTTTTTGGTACTATTTGTCTAGATCAAAGAGCAGACTTTTCAAGTGTAGACTTACCAGTGACTCTCTGAGGGATCTCCTTTGTGTTCACATGAATTAGTATATGCACCTCTTGTCCTAACACAATCTCAAAGTAGAATTTGTTTCATGTCCTCAAAGCTCTTCCATTTTCTCAGTCCTAAAGCTCTCTGTCTATTCTTGGTGGAAAAAAACCAAAGAAATGCTTGGCTACAAAATGCTAAGGTAGGGATTACGTCAGTCTGACTCTGAATTCTTGAGTTTTTCCTGCCTGGGGACTGACAATTATCTACCTTTCTTTAAATATAATTAATGTATACATCTTTCTAAAAGTCATATGGAAATATTAAATGAAAATAAAATAATAGAATTAGTGGAAGCATCAAAGTTTAATCACAAAACATTTGTTTATTTATCCTTGTTGCCATTTATTCCAGATAAGTGTACACATATTTGGGTACTAATATAAGAGTTAACACACAGCATATCGTGTTCTGCATTTTCAGTTAACATTCAGTGTTATTTCCTGAGTGATTCTAGTCTTCATAATTATGATTTCAACTAAGGTGAAAGAGTATTAACAGAAAACTGGCCCATTCTTATTCACCACAATATTTCCTAATTTTGTATGACACATTCCTACTCAACAGTGAATATGTGTTTGTCAATACCGATCTACTTCATACTGAATTCTGCTTTAAGCATTTCTCAAAACACTTCACCATCTACCTCTTCATGCTGTATATTCAATCATAAGACAAGCACTGAAGGACTTCATTCTTCTCTCAATTTCATACTAACATATTCTTTTTAGAGTATTTTCCTGGCATGAGTTTTCTGATGTGAAAAAGACAGGAAGGATTTTGCACAGTCTTTAGAACTGACATCTCCTCTGTGTGAGGGCTTTCTTGTTCCCCCAGGGATAAGGAATCACTGAAGAATTCCCTTCCTTCTTTATACTGAGTCTGTTTTACTTAGGGTGAATGTTCTTGTCCTACAAGGGCTGGCTCCATTAGTAGTGGGATTCATATATTGATATCCCTGGGTTTCTTCTACAGTAATGATTTTCAATGTATCCAAAAGGGCTCTCCTCCTGGTAAAGCTGGTGCTGCCTTCTCCACTGTGTCAGAGATGCAGCCACTCAGTTCTCTGTGTGTGCTGAGGCTAGAGTCCCAGCTGAAGGTGCTTCCACCATGATTACAGGATTAGGGTTTCTCTCCACATGTGTTTCCTGGTGGATTAAAAGGCATCATTTCTAGCTGAAGTCTCTATGTCATTGCTGACAGACACAGGGTTTCTACTTGATGTGAGTTCTCTGGTGTTTCTTAACGTAGGCGCTCTGGGTGCAGGCCACACCACGTGGGTCACAGCCATAGGGTGACCTGTGTGGGTTCTCTGGGCATATGAATGTGATGTGCATGTGTGCTCAGTCACCCAGTTGTGCCCAACTCTTGGGGAGCCAGTGGATGGCAGCCTGCCAGGCTCCTCTGTCCATGGGATTCTCCAGGCAAGAATATTGTATGGGTTGCCATTTCCTTCTCCAGGGGATCTTCTCGATTGGGGATGGAACCTGCATCTCCTGTGTCTTCTGCATTGGCAGGCAGATTCTTCACCACTGAGCCACCTGGGAAGCCCATATAAATGTGACAGCTGCATCTAAAGGCTCTTCTACATTCCCTGCATTATAGGATTTCTTCACTGCAACCTCCCACCTGATGACCAAGCTTATAGCTCTGACTAAATGCTTTTCCACATAAACAACAGTCATGTGGCTTCTCTCCTGTGTGAATGTGCCTAATACAGCAAAGTGATCAGTGGTCACTGAATCTTCCACAGGGATTCCAAACATAGGGCTTCTCTCCCACATAAGTTTATTGGTGTGAATAAAAGTTGGCTCTCTGGAGGAGTATCTCCTGTGTGTATTACTTTTATGAGGATCTCTAGTTGTGTCACGCTGGCTCCAGAACACATGGGCTTCAGCAGTTGTGGCCCAAGAGCCTACTTTCTCCATGGCATGTGGGATTTTAGTATCCTGGCCAGGTATCAAACCATGTCCCCTGCATTGCAAAGCAGACTCTTAACCACTGGAACACTAGGGAAGTCTCTATCTAGCAATGCTTTAAAAGATTGGATTCTCACGTCTACTTTCTCTTTCTTCAGCTGTATCTGCTTGGTTTTCAGACTGTCCCTGCATGAGGATGCAGAGGAAATAAAATGATGGCTGAGGTCCTGATAATGAAGTGAGAAGAAACTGACTTTGACTCATGAATTGATCCATCATTTGCCAATTGGTCAGATTTCTCCTTTCAGCCCAGATTTTCTAAGTGCAGCCTGAAAAGATTAATGCCAAATTTTATTTTATTGAGTGCAACATTTACACTCAGTTGTTCCAGATCTCACTAAGGATGTGACTTCACAGATGAAAGGGTATATTTTTTGTTTGTTGTTTTTTTAAGTTTTTTAAGTTCATCATTTGGGCTCAGTGGAGAAATCATTTTCTCCTTCATCATGTTAGTGGGCTCAATAGATTTAAGAATGTGATGCACACAGGGGATGGAGAATGACTCAGAACAGATGTCTCCTGACCGGTGGGAAGGCAGGTGTTTCATCAGGTGGGTTGTGTGTCATAGGTGCTGCGGTGGGCAGTGGGTTCATTAAGAGAGCAATGAAGAATAACTTATTTTTCCTAACTTTAAAACTATTAAGGTTTTTATATGTATTTTATGGCTTCAAAAAGGGTAAGTTCCTTAGCAAACTTGCCCACAAAGCTGTTTTCCTTTGTGTTCTTAATGTTTATTCAAATTAGAAAGTTGAATGTAATGTCTGCAGATTCTTATTTTCTGAATTGTGACTGTGTATTGAGAAGGGGCATAGGAGTCAGGACAAAATGTTGAGCACTGGACAGCAAACGACAGATGGGGGAACTCCAAGCCCTCACCCCCCACCCCACCCCCAGTGGTATGAATAAAACAGCCAGGATCTGTCTGAGTGAGCCTGGGGATCCCAGAAGTGCAACAATGGTCAGTGCCAGTCCTCTTGTGCGTTCCTGTTAGACCCGTGTGTGTGTGTGTGTGTGTGTGTGCGTGCATGTGTGTCTTTCTTTCTCCGTCCTGACACCCCTCGACTTGTCGAGTGTGCTTCAGTGGTTTATGAAAGCAATGCCTGTGATGGTAGCGAGCTTGCCTCTCTCAGTCTCATATCTTCCTGGGCTGAATGCACAGCGCTTCTGTAAGAGATCCAGATGCAAAGGCTCAGTCGTCTCCGTGGCTCACACCTGCAGTGGGATGGGGGTGTCCTTCCCTCGGGAAAGCAGCTCTAGGTCTGGAAGAGAAGAGCCGCGTTTGTCTGGTGGACAGAGGCGATCGGAGCAAACGAGCGAATTGCCAGGGGCTCCTGAAAACAAGGAACGAAATTGAGGACCGCAGGAAGCCGGGTCTGCAGCGTTCTCCACAAAGCATGAGTAACTCATCCCTGTTGCGGCAGCCTCGTACCTGGATCTGCCAACCCCGTCCGCTGCCGGGGCCGAGCCGCGCGGGGCCGGGCCAGCGGCGCGCTCCGGGGCGGGTGCCCGGGACGAGCTCGGGCTTCGGGCGGCCTGGGGTTTGCACTTGCTGCCCGGCGATCTTGGTCCGTCCCGCGGGGGTTCGCGCCGGTTGTCGGACGCCCCTGGCCGTCCCTATTATACCGCTCCTTCCCTCCGGAGCTCCGGCGGCTTCCGCGAGGCTGACTCGGCCGCCAGGGCCGGGAGAGCCCCGGGCAGCGGCAGCGCTGAGGGCCTGGTCCCGGCCGGGCCGCGGGAGCTCTCCGCTCTCTGCAGGCGGAACCCTTGCTGCGGTCGGCCGGCGCCGCGCTCCCTGGGCCAGGAGAGCTGGTCGGGGCGGGCCGCCCTGCACGGCCTGACGCCCTCCAGCCGCGGAGACGCTTCGTCCCGCCGCCTCTTCGGGAATGGCTTTCCGTGCCCGGCGTCGTCCTGCGGGTCTCCATCCGGCGGTGCGTCATCGCCGGCTTGGGACGCGGGGTCCGCCCGGTGCGGGCGTGGCCGTGGGGCTGCTCAGAGGCCACTTCAGTTGCTCCGTGTTCTCCGCGATGCGTTTGTGCTGCGCTCAGTCGCTCGGTGGTGTCCGATTCTTTGCGACCCCACGGACTGTAGCCCTCCAGGCTCCTTTGCCCACGGGAGTGTCCGGGCGAGAATATGGGAGTGGGTTGCCATGCCCTCGTCCAGGGATCTTCCCAACTCAGGTCTCCCTCAATGAAGGAGGATCCTTTACCATCTGTGAAGTGAAAGTGAAAGTCACTCAGTTCTGTCCGACTCTTTCCTATGGGCTGAAACCCATGAAATTCTCCAGGCCAGAATACTGGAATGTGTAGCCTTTTCCTTCTCCAGGCGATCTTCCCAACCCTGGGATCGAACCCAGATCTCCTGCATTGAAGGGGGATTCTTTTACCAACTGAGTGCAGGGAAGCCCTCTGAGCCACCAGGGAAACCTCTCAGGAGAATGGTCGAGCTGAGTCGCGTTCTCAAGTGTTTACTTCCTGTCTCAACTGTCACACTTAATTGAATCACTCACCCTTTTCTGTCTTGATTTCTCCAACTTTCCATCTCTGCCTGCGTCCTGCCCCTAAGGGTCTCTCTGCATTCCTTCCAATCTATCCTTCCTACAACAGAAAATGTTACCTTAAAAAAAAGAAAGAAAAAGAAAAAAAAACCTCCTGCTTAAAAACTTCAATAGTTTCTTAATACCACCAGCCCAAGGTTCCAGGACCTTCCATGAATGACCTCTATGTTTTTCCTCACTCTAATCTCCCAGCCATCCTGGACTTCTTTTAGTGCCTAGCAGTATACATTTTCCCCCAAGTCAAGGCTTTATCTGTGCTGCTCCTCCCGCCTGGGGAGCTCTTCTCCCTACCCCTTGTTCCACCAGATCCCCATCACTTCATCTTCATGTTCAGTACCCCTTGTTCAGCGGAGTGTTCCCTAATCCTTCTATCAGCCCCCAGAGCACCTGTATTCACCCTCTGTAACATTCATCAGATTGTCAGTTCTTACGTAATTTTCCGCTGGATTGAAAACTTCGTGAAAGCAGGGCTGTGTCGTGCTCACGGTCCTTGGTCCTTTCCTGGCACTTGACACGAGTTGATTCTCAGTCACTACTGGATGGATGATTGAAGGACGAGTGACAGGGGTGTGCTGGAAAGGGCCTGCCTCTGCGATGATCTGGAGATGCCACAAATCTTTGGAGGGTTTGAAGACTGGACTATGTAATCTCTAACATTCATCAGCTCTGACATATATGAATCTTTAGGCTTTCCCCCAGCCTGTTCCATTTGCTCTTGGATATTTGGTTGAATATTGGTTGTACTGAACTTGAGATGCAAGATTAGGCTATGGATAAAATAATTAAATGTGACAACTGCTTGGTACACACATGAAAATGATTTACATAATATCTGTGATCTTCCTTCAGTTACACAGTTCAGAGAAGAGCCACCAAAATCACATAGTCATGCAATTGGCCACATAGTTTCCAGAGTACTAAAGGACTATAGCCAAAGAACCAAGTGTTATCTCTGAAGGACTAGGAATGAGCCATGCTTGGACAATAGAGAAGTTACCTTATGGCAGTTTTTATCTTTTGGTAAATACTGACACTGGAAAGTGATTGATGATCAACTTTCCTTTAATTCCCTCACCCCAGGTCCCTCTGGTTGAGGTTTCAATCAAGCAGGTTGAAACTTGTAGTCTAGAAACACAAGGGGTCCTCCCCATGGGAATTTTACTTTATTCAAAGCTTTTGACAATCTCTGAAATGGGGAATATACAGTGCAAAATTCTGCCAGCCATATCTGCAATTAAAATTTGAGAAAGGGTTAAAATCTTTGCTTGTGGCTTTTTATATTAGTGAATTCTCATTCATATATGTCCGTAGATTCCAAGTGCACAATTAATGTTCCCTGAGTTACAGAAGTCAGTTCCTAATCATCTAGGATTGGAGCAGATTTAAACTCACTCCTGTGGTTTAATTAATGTAAAAGCAATCTTCTGTAAAGGCCTATAGAACACATGAAGTTTTCATGGTCAGCTGACTCTGTGATGAAAATCTGGGGGAAAGTTTCCTAGGGAGTTGTTTTCCTGCCAGGTGTTTGACACTACAAGGGGAGAGGTTGAAGTATGGACTTGTGTCTCCAAACACCAGTTGCTCTAATTATTGAAGCATCTATCAAAGGTGTTGTCCATTATCACCATTGTTGGAAACAGTCATTACTGAATGACCACACCCTTTACTGATGTGGAGTGAAATTGTCCCAGAGCCACACACAAGGGCTGGGAGAATCTGCCTTATGACAGGCAGTGGGAGGAAATCACATTCCCATCTCAGTGAGTTTACCATCCACTGAAGGATCATTCTCACAGGTAGCCCTAAGACTCCATATGGAATGTTGAGAGGGTAACAGATCCAGGACTTACTGGGACCTGCACTAGTCCTACAGGTGCATAGAAAAAGGGTGATCTCACACGTGGCAGCTTAAAAAAAGAAAAATAAAAAACTAAGCACCAAGGTCATCAATTCAGGGCACAGATTGGTGATTGCAGAGGGTGGGCTGTGGGGGATGTGAAGTGGGTGAAAGTGGTCAAAAGGTACAAACTTCCAATTATAGAAAAGTAACTCATGGGATCATCATGTGTAGCATAGCAACTATAGCTACTAATATTATTTTTTATTTTTTTGTACATTGAAAGTTGCTGAAAGAGTGGATCTAAAAAGTCCTCATCACACACACAAAAGTTATAATTATGTAACATGATGGATGCGAGATGGATTCATCATGGTGATCATTTCACAATATATACAAATATTGAATCATTATGTTGCACACCCAAAACATATATAAAAGGATATGTCAAGTATGTATCAATTAAAAAAAGGAAAGGAAAAGGTGGAAGGACAATATGCTCTCTCACAATTGCTAAGAAAGATAAAGCAGTGAGCTTTGCATCAGGGTCTGCATTCTTCCCTTCCTCTCATTAATGTAAAGGATACTTAGGGCCTTGGATACAGCAGATGGGATAGGCCTAGGATTCTGTATTTCTCACAAGCTCCCAGGAAATGGCAATTCCAGCAGATCCCTGGGCAGCACTTTAACACCTAACAAGATGTTAAAGGTCATGAGGGTGGAGATTAGCTGGCTGGTTTCTAAGGGAACCAGTTACAATTATGCTGAGTACAGTGGAGGGGGTTTTTTTTGGCCTCTATTCCTGACAATGTAAAATAGCTGCAGGGTGAGCTGAGGTGGTGTTTCCCTGTGCAGAGAAGAGGAAGATGGCAACTTTCATCAGACTGGAAATGATATGGTTTCATGTTCATATTCTGACCTCTGCAGACACATGGGGCCCACCAGCAAAGACCTTCAGAAATAAAGGCTAACATATCACTATGATTTTTTATTTGTTATTTTGGAGTGCTATCCACAATGAATAAATTAGATTAAATCAAATGGTTTTATGTCACATGTCCAGTGGTTCAATTGCCTGGGAGCTTCTTTTTTTTTAAAGTTTTATCTTAAAATAATCTTGGAGGGACCATCAGGAATCCTTCTTAGAAGTGTCTGCAATTACATGAGGGATTGATTGAGTGTGTCACCTCTTGTTCAAAGCTCTACTGGCAAATAAAATATAAAATGACATAGGAAGGACCCTTTACTACAGTTGTTAAAACATGGGGTAGACTTCCTTGGGAAGCTATAATTCTTTGTCACTGTGAGGAGTAGAAAGTGAGCCTGCAGAAGACACAGATACATGAAACAGAAGTTTAGGGGCTGGGATGCCAGCAGGCATCTGGAGGCTGTAGCAACAGAGGTGACCCATCTTTATTTCTAGAGATACTATCTTTCTGATTCCAGAGTTCAAGTCACAGGGAAGCCTGTTTTCTGTCTTTTTTTTTCTTTTTTCCCAAAATCCTTTAGCTGTTCTAGTATGTTTGCCTTTTCATCTAAGTTTCTTCAGAAGATAATGCATATTATATTTTGAAAAACACCATTGGAAGTTCTACAACTTCTTTTCATTGAACAGTTTCACTGTCAACTTCTTTGCAGTACCTACAGCTCTACTTCATTTAATAAATACCAATAACTAAAACTGGAGAAGAGAATGGCAATCCAGTTCAGTATTCTTGCCTTGAGAACCCCATGAACAGTGTGAAAAGGCAAAAAAGATAGGACACTGACAGATGAACTCTCCAGGTCGGTAGGTGCCCAATATGCTCCTGGTGATCAGTGGAGAAATAACTACAAAAAATGAAGGGATGCAGCCAAAGGAAAAATAACACCCAGTTGTGGGTGGGACTGGTGATAGAAGCAAGGATCGATGCTGTAAAGTTGAGACGGTTGGATAGCATCACTGACTCAATAGACATGGGTTTGGGTGGACTCTGGGAGTTGGTGATGGGCAGGGAGGCCTGGCGTGAGGTGGTTCATGGGGTTGCAAAGAGTTAGACATGACTGAGCAACTAAACTGAACTACTAAAACACAAATCAATAAGATTGCTTTGTGTAGTTGTACTAGAATTTATCAACCTAGTTTGTCTTGAAAGTTGTTTTCCCAATACTTTGCTTTTACATTAAGCGATGTTGATCTCAGTTCTTTATTAGGCACACACATTTGCACAAATATTCTACAGATAGTTACCATTGAACTTTCTGAAATATGTAAACATCAGTTTGTAGCCGTTTATTCTTCACTTCTTTATGATTTCCGGACCTAAAAATAGTTCTTTGTAAGGACCCCACTCTGAAACTGCAGAATATAAGTTATTCCCGCATGCTCTTTCCCTGTACTTTCATGGTTGCCGTTTTACAATCCACTCAGTCCGCTGAGCAGGGACCAGGCATGGTCCACTGGCTGCCTGTGTGCCCGCCCCACCGAGATCAGGGGGGCATGGCTCCTTGGAGGCAGCCTCCTGGCCAGGCATTACCAGCTCCTGATGGGTGCATTTCCTCTGCGGCCCAGGCGTGTTGTGCGGGTGGGAGCCGGCTTTGAGGTAGACGTCCAGGGAGGGACTCGGACGTTTCAGCAGCTCGCACAGTTCCAACAACAGGCCCGCTACCGGGATCCATCCCGGGGACGTTCCGGCCGTGATCGGGAGCCACCCGCCGGCGCCCTGAACTCACCCCTTTCCGCTGTGCTTCCCTGGTGGCTCAGACGTAAAGCGTCTGCCCTCAGTGCGGGAGAGCCAGGTTCGATCCTTGTGTCAGGAAGATCCCCTGGAGAAGGGAATGGCAACCTATTCCAGTATTCTTGCTTGAAGAGTCCATAAACAGAGGAGCCTAGCAGGCTCTAAGCCCATGGGGTTGCGAAGCATCAAAGACAACTGAGCAACTAAACTTGACTCAAAAGTCCCCAAAGTTTTCCCTTTGAATCATTGCAATACAATATGCTGATTATAAAAGATTGGTGACCAGACTTATTAATGAGCTACGTAAGTGAAACTAAAGCAAAACATATCAAAAAATCTAACACTGATAACAGACTCAACATGCAGTCCACTGTGGCCTCAGTGTCCTGGCTGTTGTTCTCTCAGCCCAGGACACTCTACCATCCATTAGTTATTCCCTAAACACACTGCAATTGTTTCAACTTCCTTTCTGATTTTCTCTGAGAAGCATGTTACCATCAGACTTTGTGTACATTTTCTCTGCATCTCTGTGTCTGTTGCCCAAGAACAGGGATCTCTTGGCTCCTGTTTTATTTGCTGTTGGGCCCTGATGTCTCAAACAGGCCATGAACGCAGCAGGGCCTCCATGAATGTGCTCTGGGGAGGAGAGAGCCCTGAGTGTTTAGTGGGACAGCTGAGTGTCCTGGAGCACTACTGTGGGTTGTATATGAAGGACAGGGGTAACCTGCTGAAGGCCCTGGTCTCTTACTCTGCACCTACCTCACTATTATGAAGTTTGACCATCACGCCCAGGGAAAGCTCTGGGGGACTTTCTGAAAGACTGGGGGGAATTCATAAATACAATAAACTGTACCTCCCAAGCTGAGGACAAGCGAGGGGCATAAGAGCCCAGATCCTCAAGGGACACTTCCCTCTGCCCCCATCTCTTCAAGTCTCCCTCAGAAACAGTATACTTGAGACCCCTTTGACCAATCCTTTCCATTCTGTAGATCCATTAATGCTTCCAGCACAGAAAGGACTTTGTGCTCCAGAACTTGGAAAGCCCTCTCCTCCATTCTTGACAGATCTGAGCCTCAACTGCCCTGGAGCTGCCCCACTGCCCTGGGGATTAAAGGTCTTTGTTTATCAGGTGAGGGCAGGTGCTGAGTTCCTCCAGCCACCATGATCCACTCACACCTCGGTGATGAGCCCTCAGCCTCTGCATGGTTGGGTCCCCCCTCTATGGGTGCTTCCTGGGGCTGTGACTGAACTGCCTTCCTGTGGGGACCAGCACACAGATGACTTTTCCATGCCCCTGAGTGGGGTAGGGTGAGAGTGTGAGTGGCCCAGAGGGGGTTCCCTGCTCCCTGATCCCAGGTGGGAGTGGTCAGGGAGGAGGGCCGGCAGGGCGGCTCACCCGGTGCGGGGGCCGGGCCAGGGCTGTGTCCACGCAGTGGCTGCACCTGCCCCAGATGCCGAGGGTGACAAACCGCTTCTGTGTCTGTGGGGGCCAGAGTCACTCAGCGATCTTTCTCGGGACCAGCATTTACAATAAAGACCTCCACTGATTAGCAACCCCGAAGGGCTGCTTGCGACCCAGGAAATGCTCCCCTAATCTCCAGAAAACTTTCTGATGGGGGTCTGGGAAGAGGTGAAAAATGCTTTGGTTGCGAAGACACTGGTAGATTTGAACATTGGCTTCAATGGTACATTCTTGGCATGAAACACAAAAGTGCATTATTTCAAAATTTAAAAGCCTATATTAAGAATCATATTAGATGACTAATTATGCAGGCATTGGTGAAAAAAAAAAGGCTATGTTTTAAATGGTTTTCACATCAATATGTATTTTCCTAAATTTTACATTAGTCTAAACTGAGCCCTCTCTCGCTCATGCTGTAGTTTTAAGTTGGGTGTCACTGGTAAGTGTCAGTTCTGCACCAGGTACACTTTAGGAGAAGTGGTGACATTTGTTCATAACACTGTTCATGAGGATGTGATGCACAGGCCAGCTGGTGCCTCTGGGATGTGGTCAGAAAAGGGAGACGGTTGGTCAGGGGAGCGGACCCAGCCTCTGTGCTCCTACTGTGCCCAGACTCAGAACCTGGGGGGGCTTGGTTCACTCTTGATCCAGTAATGGGGCCAAGAGGAGCAGCGCGGGGAGCTCTAGCTCACACCTTCCATATGCTCGTCTCCATTACGTTGTGGGCATGGAGTTTTGTCAAAGATCTTGAGTTGTGGGTTCTTTGGATTTCTCCAGTTTCATGAGTCTGTCCAGGGATGTTATCGAACAAACATGTTTGTTACTAAACATCCTCAGTATTACTCCTGATTTATAATCATAAAGTAAATGAAATATAAACTGACGTGAAAATATATTCAGCCTAGTGTCCGGCAGTCGTTGCCACAGGGGTCAGCTCTGCCCACTGAGCCACATTGTGTTTGTCCACGAGAGTGCAGCATTGAGGCCAAAGGGAAATGTGAGGAGGAAGTGGGCAGAGAAGATCCAACCTGAAATTACAAAGGAGATGCCATAACTGAATCACACACATGAAGGCATGAAGTGTGTTCTTGGCCACTGTAGCGGGGTGGGGGGGAGAAGCTGTGAACTCCTTCACCTGGCCTGTGCTCGCATTCGGAGTGGTGGGGTGATGAGGAGGAGGTGTCCTCCATGTCTTTCTTCTCCGGCTCGTTCCACAGGACTGTCTGCCCGTCATTGCTGCCACTGCTGTCTTGCTAACTAGAGGTCAGTTTACCGTCCCCACTGTTCTGAATTTTCCTCAGTGAGGGGTGATTGATTTGAGGTTGTTATCGGCTTTTCACATAAGCACAGGCAGTGTGCTGGGTTAAGCCATATAGACTGCAAAAAAAAACAATTACAAGGGTGAAATATAATTTGTATGTACACGTTTCCACACTATTTCCTTTGTTTTTACCAGATGTTTGTAACTTTTACTCCTGTTCGCAAACATTGTCCACTGGGGAATTTAGTAGGTGATACTTGGTTTCAAGATGGCAGATGGAAGAGGGGCTAATAGGGACAGACATGCAAAATAATGTAATTTGGTCAAAATTATCCTAATACTTTTTAAGTGTTCTCTGATATAACCTTTCAGAGTAGAAGTAACTGGCCAAACATGCCAGTTACTCTAAGTATCGCTCAACTTTCAACTTGGGCATTCCTTTTGTCTAATATCCCATAAAAGGGAAAACTCATTGAATCTCAAAGTAGTTGATAATAGAATTTTAGGAAGCATGTATAAAAAAGAATTTCTACTTTTATAAAAAATACTTATTTTCAAAAACGTATAATTCAAAGAATTAAATTTGAGTCCTTATTTTATGATGTAGTTAACAGTAAACCTGGTTCTTTGGAAATGTAATATAGCTTTTCCTCTCCACACATCTTGTAGAATACCTTTTCAAGGGTTCAGAATTATGTAAAATATTTGGAATAACCCAACCATTCTGAAAATATATAAACTTTTAAAGCATTAGAATTGACGTTGCTTTCAAAATGATTTTTATTTTATACAGAAGCAACTTACAGTAGACTAGTTGCAAACATCTTGTACAGTGCATAGACACCTGTCTCTTTTTAATATCAGGAATTTCACTGTCAGTGTATTTTTATTGTCTGTACACAGAGTTCTATGAAGAGAATGACATTGTATTATTTATACTTTAATCTTCATAAAATTGCAAGTTCTTCATAAATGTTTGTTAAAAATTGAGAATTTGATGAATGAAGAAGGTGATCTAGATGACCCTTCTCATGCATGACACATTTATCTCACTGATTATGGAGTCACATTTTCCTTTAAGGATCAGAAAGTTCATACCTTCTCTTCCTTGCTTTTCTGAGTTTGTGTGTGTGAGAGGGCATGTCTGTGGGTACACATTGTTGTGTAACAACACAGGCACACATGCATAGCAAATGCAGCTGGCATCATCTGCTTCATGGCTGCCTTGAACACCACGCCTCACCCCAGTCAACTTCAGTTGATCTCCAAGGTATAATGTCTGCTTGACAAAGTAAAAGCAATAGAGCTGAAGAGGGGGCCAGAACTCATTAGAAGCTACCCACTCTCTCTCTAACTAGCCTACTTGGAGGTTTAACTTCCAAAATAGTGTGCTCTCAATGTTGGTTTCTCCCTTTACTTTCTCTTTTAGAATTGATTGGCTAGAGATGAGGGGAAACCTCTGGAGGGTAGATGTATACACATGGGTTCAGGGGGTGTGGATAGGGTGTTGTGTCTGTGTGAATGAGTGTACACACCCCTGGTGTCTGAATGCATTCTGAAAATGAAACTCTTACCATCATAGTCCTGGATATTTGTTTTGCTGGAAAAAATAAACCAAATCCTGGCTACAAAATCTAGTGTAAGGGATGAACCTATGCCTGATTCTGACTTCTTGGAATGTTCCTGTCCAGGTAGACACAGTTCTTCATGCCTAGCACTCCTGTTAAAGATTAATCTTTTTTTCACTTATGAGGATAATATGAAGCAAATTTAAAGATAATATAATTAATTGAAGCATGAGAGTTTAATCACAGAGCACAAGTTTATTCTCTTGGCCATTAGTCCTTGATATGTGCAGACATATTTCGAACACTAATTTATGAACATTAATATAACAGTTAACATAGATTATTTGTGTTTTACCTTTTTAGTTACAATTCCAAATTGATTCCTTATTGACTCTAGTGTTTGTAATTACATTTCCAAGTTCATAAAAATAGAAAGTCACTAACTGATCAATAGTGATTGTATTGAAAAAAACTAGCCTATTCTTACTCAGCACAATGTTTCATGGTTTTGAAAGACACACGATCACTCAGTAGTGCTTGCATATGTCCAAGTACTGGTCCACTGAAGTGGGGTTGCTTTATTGTTGGTTACTTGGTAGCAAATTTTGCATCCAACATTTCTCAAAATATTTGTAATAATAGACAGTACCCAAAGGTCCGAACCTTGTCTCAGTTTCATACCAACTCATAATCCATGGACTATTTTTCCAGTGTTCATTTTCTTCCACATTGATTTATGATTGACATCTCCTCAGTGTGGACTTTCTCGTCATTCAGGAACAAGGAATAACTGAGGTATAGCCTTCCTTCATTACTGAGACTATTTCATTCAGTGTGTATTCTCTCATGTCCTACATGTGCTCTTTCCATGAGGAATGGATTTCCAACTGTCATACCCATGGGGGCCCTTCTCCTGGTAAAGCTCCTGCTGCTTTCCTTACTACGTCAGGGACGCAACCACTCTGAATCCTCTGTGTGTGTTGCGCTGGAGCTCCAACTGAAGCTTTTTCCACCATGATTATAGGGAGATGGCGTCTCACTACCTGATTTTCTTTGGTTTAAAGAGGAAACTTCCTCACTGAAGGTTGTGCCTCATTGATTTCAGACACAGCATTTTTATTTTTTGTGAATTCTCTGATATTTATAAAGATGTGCACATGGAGGAAATTCTCACAAGATGTCAGGAAGGCAACTTCCTCAAGAGAATCTGCAGTTAGCATCTTTTATTTGTTGTTAGTTGCTAAGTCATGTCTGACTCCTTTGGGACCCCATGAATCGTAGGTCACCAGCCTCCTCTGTCCATAGCATTTTCCAAGTAAGAATACTGGAGTGAGTTGCCATTTCCTTCTCCAGGGAATCTTCCTGACCTAGGGGTAGAATCCACACCACCTGCATTGCTTTGTAGGTGGATTCTTTACCGCTGAGCTCCTGGGGAACCCCCGTAGTTGGCATTCCTGATCATTTTCCCTAATGACATGGCTCCTCTCCACGCTGACTCTAATGAGCCTGCAGCCCGGCTGGATTCAGGACTCAGGGAAATCCTTTATCCTCCCCTCCTCTCTTCCTGGTCCAGCTGTGAGAGCACATGTGACTTGAATAGTCAATAGATGCTTCATGGGAGAAATGTACATGGATCTGGAGTTCTGAGATGAGACGTATGTGTGGTTCTTACATTCACATCAGGAGAAGGAGGAGGCGAACACGAAAGAGCAGCCCCAGGAAGGGCATCCTGAGCCCTGGGAGCGCAGCCCAGCCTTCCTGAGAGCAGGGGACCTGCCCTGGGGCTCGGATTGTCAGCGACTATCTGCTGATGACAGGCTCCAGACCGGAAAGAGACTGCTGAATCTTTGTTTACTAAGGAGAGTGAATCAGCTTTTCCAGAGTGGATTGAACATTATCTTTAAAAAAGCAATAAAATAAGCTCCATCAGAACCCATGAAGTCTATCTTAAAGGGACAATGTCTGCTCTGATTGTGACTGTTGTGCCAAACTCGGCCATGGTTTCAAGAGCAAAGGAGTGGGTTAGTAAGCATTTAACACATTGATTCACCCATTTAATGCATACATGCAGTGAGTGTCCTGCACTACTTTGGGTGTTAGATATGGACCATAAAGGAAGATGTGACTGTGGCCAGTAATTGTCCATCCTCATGGGATCCTTCAAAAAATGGAAGAAAGAAGCACAGTCCTTGCAGGCAGACATAGATGCTGTGTAAGTGTATGTGTATCAGTGTATGGGGGCAAGGAACAGAATATGGAAAACTCCTCGGGATGTTTTATCAAATAAATGACTATTTACAGACCCCAAGATGTGGGATAATTGACAGTATCCCAGCAGCACAGCTCTAGACAAATTCCCCAGCAAAGTGCTTGGCAGGGCTCAGTCTTCCTGAGTGAGGGTCACACCCCTGAAAGCCAATGATTTAAAAAAAACACGGCGGATATTCAGGTTCAGTCTGCACCATTCCCACAATGTTCAAGGGTGATGTTCAAGATGACAAAACGCAGGAAAGACAGTTGTGCCTATTACAAGCGGAGACACCAAGGCGCTGTTGAATACTTCCTGGGCTGACTTGGCATGTGCCCTGCAGGCCCATCATGGAGGCATGCACACTCCTGACAGAGGGCGAGCTCATCGCGGGAGAATGCCATTGAGGAATGCCTAGAGAGACCCAGGAGCTTCCACACACACACACACACACACACACAAGAAAGGCGATTCTGAGGTTCTGCATGGCGATTATAAAATGTGTACTTGAGAGTTCATAAAGTGCATCAGTTTTTGTTAAAACACCAGACTAACAACTCACAAGTAAAATTCATGACCCACTCCACCTCAGCTGTGGCTTAGAGGAATATTCTGCATTATGCACGTCCCAGTTTTCATGTGTGACAGACATCCCCACTCACCATCTTAAAGCAGTAGTTGGCTCTGAATGGTGGGGGAGAAGGGTTAGGGGGCTTGTGTCTGGGACTGGAGCTGTGGGAAGTGAAGCAGCCCTCTTCTGTGCTCCCACAAAGCCTTTAAATTCAAGATCTTATTTAATCCTCAATGTAGCCTGTAATATTTCAGTGCTTTGATATGTACTGTGCCTGTTTTGGGGGCCAGAAGATCTTGGTAAGTTTTTCACGTTTAGTAGGAAAAGAAGTTATTTATTCAGCTGTCATTAGGCAGTGTTCTCTATAAATGTTCTTCATATTGTTATGCCCAGATCCTAATCTCCACAAATCACCAGGAGGCCTTACACCGATGCAAGAGCATGAGGAAGTTTATTGCAGACCTGGGTCTGGACCGCAACACACACACCGACGCAGCGGAGTGAGGGCAGTGGCCCCGAGCTTCATGGTACAAGGCTTTTTAAAGGGAAAATGGCTACAGGTGGGGTGAGGCTGAAAATGGCTACATCTGGGGTGAGGCGGAAAATGGCTACAGGTGGGGTGAGGTGTCGTGGTGCTCCGTGATTAGTCAGGCACTTAGGTTTCACATCCCCCCTTTTTCTAGTAAATAGTGGGGCTCAATCTTAAGCACTGTTGGGATCATCAGTTTCCTTGTCGTCGTCCAATATTGTTTCCCTTAATAGGTACATTCCTGGAGGCTATGGGCGTCGTAGCAAGAGGAGTGGACGAAAGTAATGCGAGGCCTCCCTTCCCTCCCCCACAACGCCCAAGGCTTTCCATACAATCATGAGGGCAGGACCCCGCAATAGTTATAAACAATAGCATTAAGTCTTTTGTAGGCGCACTTTCAATGGGTTGTCTGGGTTCCTTGAGACAGTCCATCTTGGTGAGAGAAATTCCTCTTGAAGTATGGAGCAGTCAGCTGGACACGCGTGGGAGTGATGGATCCAGGTAGAAATGCCGTCAACCTTGAGTGCGGTGGGTGTCACGGGGATAACAATATATGGTCCTTTCCAGCGGGGCTCAAGACTCTCCTGCCGGTGTCTTTTGATGAACACCCAGTCTCCTGGTTGGGTGGGGTTTCAGGGAGAGGTTTGTCCCATACAAGGCTTTCAACCTGGTCCAGATATCCTTATGGACTTGTTGCAAAGACTGAAGAGAATGAATAAGGTCAGTATCATCAGCATCTAGATCATTTATCAACTTAGACTGAAGGCTGGGCACAATGGGGGGGAGGGGGCTTCTGAATACAATTTCAAAAGGAGTTAAGCCAAGCTTATAGGGGGTATTTCAGACCCTGAACAACACGTAGGGAAGGAGAGCCACCCAGTCCCCTCCAGTCTCCCTGGTCAATTTAGTCAAGGTCTCCTTTAGGGTTCTATTCATTCTTTCTACCTGTCCTGAACTCTGGGGCCTGTATGCAATGTAATTTCCAATCTGCCCCAAGTGCAATAGCTAACCCTTGAGTTACCTTAGATATGAATGCCGGTCCATTGTCTGACCCTAGCAACATGGGGAAGCCATACCTTAGCAGGATATCTTCCAGCAGCTTCTTAGCAACCATCTGGGCCATTTCTTGCTTGGTGGGAAAGGCTTCCACCCATCCTGAAAAGGTGTCTACAAAGACTAACAGGTATTTATATCCATATCGCTTGGGTTTTACCTCAGTGAAATCCACTTCCCAGTAAGCTCCTGGCCTGTCTCCATGCTGTCTGGATCCGGGGTCGGATGGGTTCCATGTTGCATCTGCTAATCGACAGGCTTTGCAATTAGCCACAATTTGTTCAACCTTAGAAGGAGCATCCTTGATTTTGATCTTGGCCTGTCTCAGGAGGTCCTGCATCTTTCTGGTGCCCATATGGGGTGGCCCGAAGTATTTTTTGACAAAAATTGGTTTCCCAGTTTCTCAGGCAGGATGACTTTACAGTTGGCAGTCTGCCACCACCCCTGTACACAGTGAGACGTGGGCATCCCAGCTATCCAGTCCAAGTCTTCTGGAGTGTACTTGGGGTCTTTAGGCAGGCTGGGATTTCCTGATCTGGGAGCTCGAGTGTGGTGGTCGTTACAACCTCTGACTGGAGGGCAATCTCCCTGGCTATCTGATCAGCGAAGTGGTTGCCCTTCACTGCTGGATTATTAGTCTTTTGATGTCCAGGGCAGTATATAATAGCCAGTTTTTTTGGTAACCATAGAGCTGCCAATAGGGCCAGGACTTCTTATTTTTGATTGCCTTCCCTTCTGCCGTCAGCAAGCCTCTTTCTTTATAAATTGCTCCATGGATATGCGCCGTGGCAAACGCGTATCGGCTGTTGGTGTAAACTTTCAGCTTTTTATCTTTGCCCAGTGTTAATGCCTTGGCTAATGTGGTCAGCTCAGCACGTTGAGCTGATGTCCCTGGGGGTAGGGGCTAGGCCCAGAAAACCTCAGTTTCTGTTACAACCGCTGCACCCGAATACCTCAGTCCATTTCTGATGAAACTGCTCCCATCTGTATACCAGGTACAGCCTGCATCCAGCAGAGGCTGGTCCTGCAGATCAGCGCGTATTCCTTGTGTCTGTATTAAGATCTTGGTGCAGTCATGAAGGGGAGCATCCAGTTCAGGTTCAGGCAGTAAAGTAGCTGGATTTAAGGTGGCCGGGGCCCTATAAATGATTCTAGTTGGATTTAGCAATAGACTCTGATAATGGGTGAGTCTTGAATTGCTGATCCAGCGGTCTGGGGGCTGCTTGAGGACCCCTTCTATGGCATGAGGGGTAGTTACATATAAAGTCTGTCCCAAGGTCAATTTATCTGCGTCTTTTACTAATGATGCCGTGGCAGCAATTATTCGCAAACAAGCCGGACACCCGGCAGCCACCGAATCCAGCTTTTTAGAGAAATAGGCAACTGGTCTCCTCCAGGGGCATTCTCTGACCCAATGTCCTTCTTCCTTGCAGTACGCACATTGGTTTTTGTTCAGGGGTGGCCTACCTTTGGGGTCGCGTCTGTCTCTTCCAGAGGCAAGCTGCTTTAGCTGTCGCTGACGCTCTTCCGGCTCAGCGGTAGTGGCTGCCAGTAGGATCCATGCCAAGTCTCTGTTCTGCCTCTTTTCAGCTTTGATTTGCCTGTCCTCTGCCGTGTCTCTGTTGTTATAAACTTTCTCCGCTATTTCTACTAGATCTCTAAGCTGCTTTTCTCCTAGTCTTTCAACTTTTTGGAGTTTCTTTTTGATGTCAGGTGCTGCCTGATTAGTGAAAGCCAGCGCCACTGTCCCGAGGTGCTCGGGTTTTTCAGGATCTATGTGCGTGAATTGACGAAATACATCCATCACCTGCTCTAGAAAGGCAGCTGGACTCTCTTCTTGGCCCTGTCTCAAATTGTAAACCTTAGCCAAATTAGTAGGACGCCTTTCGGCTGCTCGGAGACCTACCAATAGAGCCTGGCGGTAGACCTGGAGCCTCTCCTTACCTTCAGTGGCATTGTAGTTCCACTCAGGATGAGTGAGGGGGAAGGCGGCGTCAATAGCCGCCTGAATGGTAGTCGGGACACCCGTAGGGCCTGGAATAAACTTCCTGGCTTCTTGGAGAATCCTCTCTCTCTCTTCTGTGGTAAACAGCACCTGTAACAATTGCTGACAATCATCCCAGGTGGGCTGATGAGTAAATAGGACAGTTTCAAGGAGGTTAGTTAATTGTTTGGGATTGTCGGAGAAAGGGGCATTCCGGAACTTCCAATTATACAGGTCACTTGTAGCAAAGGGCTAATAGTGATGTAGTTGGTCCCCGTTTGGTTCTATAGGGCCAGCCACCCGCAGGGGAAGGATCGTAGAGTCTGCCTCAGGGGGAGGTCCTCTCTGGAGAGCTCCCCTAGTGTTTTGGGCTGGGCCAGAGGCCTGCTCCAGCGAGGCCGGCTGGGGCGCCGGCTGGTACGGGGGTGGAACCGAAGGGAAGATGACCTCTTCTTCTGTTCCTCCCTGCAAAATGGGGTAAAGGGGAGCCATGGGTGATGCAGCGGAATGGGCTCGTTCCTTTACCTCTTTAAAATGTCCTGTTATTAAGTTCAGGGGAGTGGAGATTAACTGTCCCATAGTGTCCATCAAAGTCAAATAAAGACACAGGCACACAAACAAGAATGAACCAAGAACACAGATTATTAACCCAGACAGGGCTTTCAGACAAAAAGTGAAAGCAGAAACCGGTGAGGAGCGGTGTTTTGGGAACACCCCAGCCACCTCCTTCAAAAATAACCTGATATGAGGGCTTTCACCTTCACCCGACGGACCGAAGTCCTCTCCCGAGGGGCCTGGAATGTCTCCCAGGTCCCAGCAGTCATGGCCCCCCGGCGCGTCCACCTTAGCCACTTTTGACTGCTCCAAATTTAAAGAGGGTGGAATCAGAGCAAAGCACAGTTAGACGAGTCGGACCACACAGGACAGACGCAGACACACACACTCATCAACCGGCTGAAAATTTCCTTCGGTCAAGGCGTCCTGGTGCCACGGAGATCCCGGACGAGCCCCCAGATGTTATGCCCAGATCCTAATCTCCACAAATCACCAGGAGGCCTTACACCGATGCAAGCACATGAGGAAGTTTATTGCAGACCCGGGTCTGGACCGCAACACACACATCGATGCAGCGGAGTGAGGGCAGCGGCCCCAAGAAGCATGGTACAAGGCTTTTTAAAGGGAAAATGGCTACAGGGTGGGTGAGGCTGAAAATGGCTACATCTGGGGTGAGGCGGAAAATGGCTACAGGTGGGGTGAGGCGTCGTGGTGCTCCGTGATTAGTCAGGCACTTAGGTCTCACAATATCAAGATGAATAGTGTCACTCAGATCTTCTATATACTTAACTGATTTTGGGGGGTAGAGAATCTAGATGCTCTAACAGAAAAGTTCATTATAATGATATATTTTTATTTTTTCAATGTCTTTGTCTACCACACACATTTACTTTCCATCCTAGAGGTTTCTTGAAGCTATATAAACTCATTTATAGGATTTCACAGGCAATTATAAATTATAAATGGTTCTTTATAAAGTACAATGAATATATGTGAAAGGTAGACTAGTTGATTAACTGGTTTATTGACCAATTTATTATATCTATAAAGTGATTAATATTTAATGTTTGAGCATTAAAAACCCTAATTCTCTTCAGAGTGTCATTATTTCCAAATGAGGATAATGCAAGCAATTATAAGAAATTTATGAAATTTCAGTTCCTCGTCTTTTCAAGGAATATTCCTAACATGCCTTTTCCATTAAGAAATAACAGAACATTGATCACTTGCCAACTTCAGTTTTCTATTCAAAATATAGCCTTTCCTTCAATCCAAAATATTGACAACCTTTACTTTGATTGTTTTCCTTTGACTACTAATATACCTGAAGATCAGTTTGAGGGATAACAGAGCTCCTTATGTTTAAGATTTTTAGAACACTAGATATAATACATGTGGTTCTTCTGTTCACATACACTATTATCCACACACAATGTGCAAATGTTTTTTCTTTCACCCATTCAAGTAACATCAATTTATAATCTAAACACTATCACGAAAATAAATGAATAAATAAAGCACCACGGTGGAGAGAAAGTCTGCAGAGCTGTCAAGTCAAAGGTCAGAGAGGATTTCTGAGCTTCCTTCTCAGTTGATGAATCTCCTTTCTCCACAAAGGGGCGTTTGGAACATCTCCTTGAGGGGATGAGATCAGTCAGAGACTTGCGGAATGTGCAGTTGATGGGCAGGAGAAAGAGTAATCCAACAGAAAAGACAGGCACAGAGGTCGGAAAGAGCCTGGTGTGTTCCAGGGTCTGAGAGGAAGTTGGTGTCACTGGATACAGGGAGCGATGGGGAGGGGGTCCCCAGGGTGGGGGGGAGCAGAGCTGGGCAGGAGCCCCACTGGCACAGTGTTATCAGGATCTGTGGATACTGTGTCCTCTCATTTTCAGGATGTTATTCTCGTGTGTCTTATCTTCTATTGCTAAATGAAAGAGATAGGAGCAAAGTTAGGGAGAAAAATAAGGAAAATACATCGGCACTTATGCAAGAGCCTGCAACCTGGGGGTTTGATGAAAGAGTGAACAGAAAATGAGAACCAAACCACCCTCCCAGCAAGGAGACAAAGCAGCAGGTAAGACACCACAAATCGCCAATCTTCAATTCAGCTTATGTTTAGGATTTTGTCTGGGCGGGAGATAGGAAGTGGGATCCCAAGCAGAGTGGTCAGAGCCCTGGGCTCTGGTGGAAATCAGGAGGGGGCACCAAGGGGGGAGCCCAGCAGAGGATGAAGGGAGAGAGAAGTCAGAGAACACCACTGGGATTCAGCATTGCTGTTGGAATGGAGACTTCACAATACAGTCAAATCTGGAGTAAGGATTCCTGGTGGGGACCAGGGAGTCTGCTGGAGATGGGGAGGGGCAGAATAAAGATGAGCTTCTAAAGCTGAGATCAGCTGTACTTTTCTTAGCCTCTTGCTCCAGAGCTTAGTGATAATTATCTTTGTCTTCCTATTAAAATCACCCAAGGGAATGAAAAAAAAAAAAAATGTCCCAGAGGACTTCACTCACAGCCAGGGCAAAGTGTGAGGCTACAGGGCCAGATGGCAGTGAATTTAAAGTTTTACCTGAGTATGTTAAATTGCAGTCAGAGTTGAGAACCACAGACATCACCTCTCCTTTGTAGGAAAGTCCAAATTGGTGAAGCTTAAATATTAATTTTGGTGGATATTATTATTATTTTAAAATTTCAATAGAGTCTCAAAATACTTATTGTATTCACCAATTAATTGCCTTGGAGACTAAAAGACTCAGGTTGGGTGTTTCAGTGCCAACTGGATCAGAAAAAAAGTACCCTCAAAAATATATGTATTGTTACTCTTGATGTATTAATATGTTTATTTACCCAGAAAAAAATACAGAAAAAGTGGACAAATTTTAATGAGACACTTTTTAGTTTGTGGGCATAATCTGAGTGTTGTCTGGGCTTTACTGCTATAATAATAAAGTAAGTTTTATTGATCCTCGCAGCTCTCAAGTTCACTGGCCATGCCCAGCACAGGCCCTCAGCTCTCATGATCCATGATTCCTCACCTTCTCCAGCAGTCCTTGGCATTCTTGGGGGCAGGATCTCACACACCATCTTAGCTCCTTTCACTGTCTATCCACGCCCTGCTCTGACTTGACTGTCCCTCTGGCCTTGGTGCATTCCCATTTTGGCACGGCCAGCCCCCAGGCTGTAGCAGTCTGGAATAGTCTCCTCGGGAGCCTCCTCTGAGGGCTGGCCTCTGCCTTTACCCCTAGCCCCCTCCACTGTTTTCATTGCCCATATCACAGTCCAGATCCCCCCACCAACCCCTCCTGCTGCCTCACTTCCCTGGGTGGTGAGCCTGTCACATAGGGAGGTGGCTCAGAGCTACTGTTTCTGCTCCTCCTGTTTAATTTACCTCCGGCACCATCAGGCTCTGTATTCAGAACTCCAATTTCTTCACTAACCACACTGACCAAAGCAGCCTCTATACCTCCACTGAGGTTCTTCTTGGCTCTCATTGGAACCCTCATGCTCTCCTCCGCATTGTCACTATGATGTAAGAGACAGACGGTCTCTAGGATGGACACTTACATGTGGCCTTCTGCTTACATTTCATGGGGTATGAAGGAGTGGGTTTCAGGTTGGATGCTTACAACTGTTAGCATTTTCTGAGACAAGAGATAAGTGGGCTCCAGGTAAGGCATTTACACTCAGCCTTCTGGTTGCCTCTGAAATGAATATAACCACATAAACAGGACAAATAGCCTTGTAAATGCCTGAAGGTAATAGTCAAAGCAAGGACAAAGAGGAGTAAAACTCTTGTTGAGTAAAGGATTAAGGGATCTTTGCTTCCCCCTATTTGGCGACAAGGGAGACACTACACATGTGCAGAAAAGTTCCTTGTGGATCAAAACTCAGGCGATAATGCCAGACCATGATGAGTCTTGCTCCTCCCAGAACCCTTCACTTTGAGATTCATCCTGGCTGAGACATGTCTGTGCACCCCAGGGGAGAGCCTCACAGTAGATAAGATGTGGAAAAGGAAATCAGATAATTGCCCTAAAGGAAGACAAAGACCTAGAAGAGCTGACTTTTATGGATGACTTAACTGCTTCTTCACTGCCCTCCTCCTCATTGAGGGGTGGGGGTGGGGGGACACACCCACACCCTTTCTCTCTGGGTGTGCAGCTCTGTCTCATTTCTGTCTTAACCAAAGTTGTCTTTCTATGTGCTCTCCCATTTGTTATTGTGCTATGTCTCTAAAAAATAAACTTTGAACCTGCATTTATAGTTTCTGCCTCCACGAAAATTGCATTTGCCACTGGGGGCAAATATCCAGGGAGGAAGAGCTTCTAGCTTCTAGCCCTTGCTGGTCTGGTGGCTAGGATTCCTGGTTTTCATCAAGGCTGTCCAGGTTCAATCCCTGGGTGGGGAATTGAGATCTCACTTCATACTACCTCTTGCTGCGGCCTCACCAAGATCAGCTACATCGATGATGTTCGGATATGCCTTGCCTCACAAAATGAAAAGCTTCCAGGACTTTGAACTGAACTGAAAACATTTTTCTCTAGCTCTTATTTGCCTTTATTAGAGGATCCCTTGGTATCACTGGCAGCTTTACCCCCTCCTGGCATTTGGATTGTTAGGGTCTGGCTCATGTCAGGTAACAGCTGCCAGGTTCATCTAGAACAGCTGAGTCCCTCACTGGCCTTGTTCCCAGGACTTTCTCAGGAGATCACATTCATTGTTCACGGGGGACTCTCTCTCAAAGGCTCAACAGCCACATTTACCCTTTTGCCCACTTCCTGTCCACAATGTCATCAACTAAACAAGAACAGCAGGAATCCTCACTGTGGAAACAGGTCTCAGAGGTGGAGTGGAGGCTCCTGGCAACAACCAGTCAGGGCAACCGTCTAACCCCACCTCAGAGCCATTGCCCCGAGGAGAGGGTCCCCTGCTACATATAGAGCAACTGATTTTGAGTTATTTTACTTTGCCTTTTTTGGGACACTAAAGACATTTTTACAAACTACATCACTTGGGATTTTATTTAGGATAACTTCAACGCAGCAGTAGATCAACATCCTCATTTTATAGTTGGGGAAACAAATCTGACACCCACATAGGTAATTCAACTAATTGAATTCAAAAGACTATGGTTTTTCCAGTAGTCATGTATCGATGTGAGAGTTGGACTATCAAGAAAGCTGAGTGCTGAAGAATTGATGCTTTTGAACTGTGATGTTGGAGAAGACTCTTGAGAGTCCCTTGGACTGCAAAGAGATCCAACCAGTCCATCCTAAAGGAGATCAGTCCTGGATGTTCATTGGAAGGACTGATGTGGAAGCTGAAAGCCCAATACTTTGGCCACCTCATGCAAAGAGATGACTCATTTGAAAAGACACTGATATTGGGAAGGATTGAAGGCAGAAGGAGAAGGGGAAAACAGAAGATGAAGACAGGAGAAGGGGACGGCATCATCGACTCAATGGACATGATTTTGGGTAAACTCTGGGAGCTGGTGATGGAGAGGGAGGCCTGATGAGCTGCAGTTCATGGGGTCCAAAGAATTGGACAGGACTGAGCAACTGACCTGAACTGAATTTGTACCTGAGCAAAGTCAGCAGTTTTCTGTTGATCACTGAAAAATTCAAAGATAACTATAAAATGATTTGATTCTGAAGAAATTCACAGTCTAGTCTAGCAGAGGAAAAACAACTACCA
The DNA here is from genome assembly GCA_007570785.1 of Antilocapra americana. NCBI lineage: Eukaryota > Metazoa > Chordata > Mammalia > Artiodactyla > Antilocapridae > Antilocapra > Antilocapra americana. Next base: position 50,492 of record ML663614.1, on the reverse strand, counting down.
GTAACAGTATGCAAAACTGGCTATAAAATGAAGTGCAGAGAAGAGTGATTAATATTTTCAAGGGTCAGGGGTGATGAGAATGTTGGGAGAAGTGATACTTTATCTGAGACTTGATTGCAGAGAAATGAGGGGGGTATGACAGGCTGCGGGGACCTCTTGACAAAGTGTGCTTGTGGAAGGAATTCTGCACTCTGGTCACGGTGGGCTGAGCAGTGTAGTGTTCCCTGGTGAGCAGTGTGGTGCTCCCTGGTGGGCAGAGTGGTCACACTGAGCCTCTGAGACAGGGAGCCCTGGATGGCCGGCAAGCATCAAACTCCTCTCTTGGGACTCAGTGTCTCCTGCAGGAAGACAGTACGATCAGCCTCGCAGTTTACAAGAACAGTCTCAAAGCTGTGTGAGGAGTGGATTGCATTAAGACAGACAGGAGGAAGTCAGAGTGATTAAAAGTGTGTTGAAATGTTGTGAAAGATAATGAAATTCTGAGTGAGAGAACTGAGTGATACTTTGAAGGTAGAATTTATAAGAATTAGCTGTATAATCCAGGTCTGAGACTATCCCCTCAGAATTTCATGATTTTCCTTTTCCTAATGCGTTGTTTACAATGACAGTGTGTAAAACTACTCTTTTAGGCCATATGGTAAAACTTTCATATCCTTGATTTTTTCTAGTCTTCTCTATAGCCCCATGTATTAGGTTGCATCACAATTGCTTTACAAAGGAGGAAATTGAGACTTTGAGAGGTTAAGTTAATGTGTCCTGTGTCACAGAGCAAGGGAAGATCCGAACTAAGGTTGACCAGGTAGCTTATCATAGTACAATAACCTAGGTAGCTACTATTACTATATAACAAACACTATATATGAAGTAAAAATACCTTAGGAAATAAAAGATCCCTATTTACCTTATTGCTCTGCCTTGGTAAACACTGCCACATCAGCAAAAAATATAGCTGTATTTATCAAAAATATCCGATGTGGACAATGAATATTGATTCTCTTCTGTATCCACTGTGAAAGTCCCCACTGCAGATCGTGAACTCACCAGCACTGTCTGTGGTCTCTTGTGGTCCTGTTCAGCAGATCACTTGCCCCAGGAGTGTATAAACTTTGCCAAGAAATGGAATTGAGCTCGCTGACATTCATGCCCTTACTTTGAGATTTTTGTTAATCCCCTGATCCTTTCTCTACGTCCATGCAGTCTTATCAACACACATTGTTTGATTCCAGTGATGCATGTTGGTGCGCAATTCAGTCTTTTTTTTTTTATCATTAATTCTCAGCTGAACCTGCCCTAGAAACTCCTGTCTTCCTGCTTGTGCTGTTGACTAAAAAGATGCACAACTTGAGAGTTGAGAGTTAAGATTTATTTGGGGTAAAATGAAGACTGCAGCCCAGGAGGCAGCACCTCAGATAGCTCTGAGAGACCGCTCCAAAGTGACAGTGGGGAAGGTCAGCCTGTAAGCTTTCCGTGAAGAGGGAGTTCAATACCATGAAGCATTCAATTTACAAAAGGTTTTTTTTTTTTTTTTTTTGCTAGTCATGAGGATCTGATGTCACCATGAAGGGATTTAGTGCTTCTCTAGACATGAGAAGATTCAAAGACTGAGATCATAAAGGAAAAGGAAAGGAAAGTTAGTCACACAGTTGTGTCTGACTCTTTTGATCCCACGGACTATAGCCTGGCAAGTCCTCTGTCCATGGAATTCTCCAGGCAAGAATACTGGAGTGGGTTGCCATTACCTTCTCCAGGGGATCTTCCTGACCCAGTGATTGAACCTGGGTCTCCTGCATCACAGGCAGAGTCTTTACTAACTGAGCTACACACTAGCAAAGATCATAAAATCTGTTCTTAAAAGCATCCAACTATCTGTAGACCTGTCCCACCAGATCCCCTGGAGCACAGAGTGCCTCACTCTACCCTGAACTCCCTCTGGGGGTGTTGAAGGTGAACATCTAGAGCACCATGGGGTTCAATCTCTATAGAAGCATATGGCAAAAGCCTTTTTTGTTCATTCATTGGCATTGCTCTTGGCAAGTACCAATTTATAGTTGACAGTGCCAATCATCAACTCCCAACCCAGATCCCCTGAGGGATGCAAAGATGACTCATACCCATGCTCCCTCAGAGAACTTTCAGTACACTGGGCACGTGAGCCAAGTGCCTCACTAACACTGCAAAGTCAAGAGAGTGCTGTGTATGAGAGACTTATAGGTAAAGCTGTAAATATACAGAAAACTGCCGACTAAAAATATATGTAGAACTTGAGAGTTGTGAGTTAACTTTTATTTGGGGCAAAATGAGGAGGACTGCAGCCTGGGAGGCAGCATCTCAGGTAGGTCTGAGAGACTGCTCCAAAGTGGCAGTGGGGGAAGGTCAATATATAAGGTTTTGGTGAAGCAGAAGTTCAAAATCATGAAGCACTCAATTTACAAAAGGTTTTTGCTAGTCATGAGGGTCTGATGTCACCATGAAGGGATTTAGTGTGTCTCTAGATATGAGGAGATGCAAGGATTGAGGTCATAAAATCTGTTCCTAAAACATCCAACAATATTGGAGTCAGAACAGAGTGCCTCACTCCACCTTGAACTCCCTCAGGGGGTGTGGAGGGTCACCAGCTAGAGCAGCTTGGGGTTCAATCTCTGTAGAGGCAGATGGCAAATGCCTTTGTGGTTCAGTCACTGGCAATGCTCTTGGTAAGTGCCAGTTTGTAGTCAACAAAACCAACCCATGATAATTTCCCTTCAGAGCAAATTTGGTTATGAATAGATCAAAACATGGTTGTTTATTCTATGGATGAAAAATCCATGTATATGAAACTATTACTTTGGTAAGTAGAGACATTACTTTGCTGAAAAAGGCCCATCTAGTCAAACCTTTGGTTTTTCTAGTAGTCATGTATGGATGTGAGTTGGACCATAAAGAAAACTGAGTGCTGAAGAATTGATACTTTTGAAACGTGATGTTGGAGAAGACTCTTGAGAGTCCTTTTAACTTCGAGGAAATCAAGCCAGTCAGTCCTAAAAGAAATCAATCCTGAATATTCATTGGAAGGACTGATGCTGAAACTGAAACTCTAGTACTTTGGCCACCTGACATAAAGAACTGACTCATTAGAAAAGACCCTGATGCTGGGAAATATTGAAGGCAGGAGGAGAAGGGGATGACAGATGATGAGATGGTTGGATGGCATCACCAACTCAATGGACGTGAGTTTGAGCAAACTCTGGGAGCTGGTGAAGGACAGGGAAGCCTGGTGTGCTACATTCATTGGGGTCACAAAGAGTCAGACAAGTCAGCTGCTGAACTGAACTGAACCAATGAAACTATTGGGTTGGCCAGAAAGTTCTTTTGGTTGTTAAGTAAAAATAAAAGACACAGTTTTCTTTCTCACCAAGAACTTTACTAAACAGCATATTCACTATTCGTTTCACTACCTCCTGCCATTCTTTAGGCAATTTCATAATTTCATCTTCCCAAAGCTTTTTATCTTTTTGAACAAAGAACTCTTCCCAGTGTTTTTGTTATAGTCTTCCAATGTATTAATTTTTTTTTTCGATTTAAAGAATTTCTTCAAGGAATAAATGGAAATCTTAAGATACAATGCCTGGTGAATATTATACCTTAAGATGAATAAGATATGTGTGAATGGATCATAACTTCCATGCAAAGTTGGAATAATTTTTGCCTGGTCATCAAAGAAACATTTGATTTTGTGTTATCTTGATGGAAGATTAAGGATTATCTGCTGACTAATTCTGGAACCTTCACTGAACATTGCTTTCAGTTGGCTCAGTTGGAAGCAGCACTTGGAATTAATAATTTTTTTTTTTTTTGGAAGGAGCTAATAACAGGAAACTGTTTTCCAATCCCGCCATATACACATACACCTTCTTTGGTTGAAGATTAGCCTTTGGTGAGGTTCGTGGTGGTCCATTTAACTTGTCCCATGATCTCTTCAGTTCCATATTATTATGCAGTATTCACTTTTCATTGCCCTTCACAATTTGTTTAAAAGTGGAATGTTTCCATTATATTTAAGTAGAGAATTGTATGTGGAAATACAGTCAAGAATATTTTTTTCACTTCACTTATGCAGAACCCTAACATCAAAGCCGTGAACATACCCAAGCTGGTGCGAATGATTTTCAACTCGATTTTGAGTATGTTGGCTATCTCCCATGGGGTATTACATTACTTGTTTTCCATGAATGTCTCAGTTTGATTTCTATCACCTTCAACTGGTCTAGCTGACCATGGAGCATCATTTATCAAGAAATCTCCAGCATAAAACTGTGCAAACCACTTTGGAAACATTTAATGAATCACAACACCTTCTCTATACAATGCACAGTATTGTTTTGTTTTTTTTTTTTGCCTTTCATTTGCAGTGTTATCTTTCTTGAAATGATAAAGCACAACACCCTGTAAATGTTGCTTTTTTCTCCCATCTTCAATCTTAGAATGGCCACACAAAAATTCACCAATTTTAAAAGGTTTATTTTAAATGCACACTGATGTCATAGTTGTCACAATACAATCTAATAATAACTGTTTTGAATGAAATTAAAGAAAACAAACCACTACTTAAAGAAAAACAAAATGAAAATTCTGGTCAATTGAATACATCATTAAAATATTACATCACTACTGCTCCTGCCAGGAGAGAAGCCTGAAGAAGGAAAATGAAAGCAGAGCAGTGGAAAGAGTGATCAGGATTCATGAGTCTGGTTTTGCTTCAGTCTATTTGTAGGCTCAACAATAAATTCTGCTCAAAAAATCTGTGTGGTATCAAGAGATGTGTAAAATAATTTTTCATATTCTCTCACTTCCAACAAATAATCAGTATTCAAGAAAGGGAAAAACTTGAATTCTTAAATCCATGATTCAGACACTTGCAGCTCTTTGTAAATCATGCCAACAATGCTGACAAATGTGATAATTTAGAAATTAGTAATAAATGAACCTTGTCATGGCTTCCTTCATAGCTCACTTGGTGAAGAATCCGCCTGCAATGCAGGAGACTCCAGTTCGATTCCTGGGCTGGGAAGATCCTCTGGAACAGGGAAAGGCTCCCCACTCTAGTGTTCTGGCCTGGAGAATTCCATGGACTCTATGGTCCATGGGGTTGCAGAGTCCGACACAACTGAGCAACTTTCACTTCAAAGCTTGTCCACATTCAACTCATCACGGGGACTTTTTGGATCATGTGATATTTGACACAGCTTCTAGAATCCTAGGTGTATGGAGTTAGACACAAAAAACCTCCTACTTTTCAGGGAAGTAATATTGAAACCACAAGTCATAGGGTTACAGAGCTCATCTTCAAGCTATGCCCCACTGGGTTAACAGAAACTGGTGACTAACAGACAGCCATGAGTTTGCCTTACTGAGCAGCAGATAAGGGAAAAAATGTTGAAAACCCCTCTGCTTGTTGAAAAGCTGTTTTAATTGATGAAACTGGGGTTAGTTATTTTTTCTATATTTAATTGTGTGCACTCTAAGCTTCACATAGCTAAGATAACATATCACAAGACTCTTTAACCACTGCTATAGATAAAGCCTCTGTCTATGGGTCACTGTAGTAATGGGAGAGGTTGATATTTGTTTCCAGGAACTTTGAGTTTGATCCTGCTCAAGTCCAATCAAGACTGGTTGGGACTCATCATCCCTAAAACTGAATTTGATGACTTACTTTTTGATGTCAGAGGGCCTAAAACTCCATCCTCAGATCACACTAAGTGCCTCCATTTATTGAACATGCATCTCAAGAAGAAACTTGTGATCCAGATATGACTGGAAAGAACACTGACTACCTCACTTTTCTTCTACCTGTCAATCACATTGCCTTTTTCCTAAGGCCAGGATGCTTCTTTATTCCATAGGTATCTTGGGCCCTTTACCTTCAAGAAGGTGGGTCTGAGATTAGTTCTCTGTCTCCTAACTTAGCTGTTTCATGAATAAACTTTTACTCAGCTGAAAAACGTGGCATTCATGATTAGCTTGATGTGCATCAGGGTAGCAAACCGTATCTTTTAAAAATTTTCACCTTTACTGTCATATAATTGACATAAAACTGTAAGATATTTAAAGTGTACATCAGGTTGATTTGAAATACATAGAAGTGTGAAAAGATATTCCCCATCTAGTGAATTAACATATCCATCTCCTCACGTATATCTTTTTGTATGTGTGTGAAAACAGTTAGATTTTACCCTCTTAGCAAATTTCAATTATACAAAACTGCATTAATAAACACAGTCACCACATTTTACACTAGATCTTCAGAACTTATCCATCTTATAATTGAATCCTTGTTTCCTTTTACCAACCTCTCCTTGTTTCCCCACCCAGGAAATCGCCATCTTTTTCTCTATTTCTATGAGTTTGGTTTCTCATGGATGTAATATCTGAGGCAGTTCTGATTTTTTGTGCATGCATGCATTCTCAGTCACGTCTGACTCTGTGACCCCATGGACAGTGGCCCATCAGGCTCCTCTGTCCATGGGATTTTCCAGGCAAGAATAGTGGAGTGGGTTGCTATTTCTTCCTCCATGGGATCTTCCCAACCCAGGGATTGAACTCCCACCTCCTGAGTCTCCTGCATTGGTAGCCAGATTCTTCACCGCCGAGCCGCCTGCGAAGCCCTGAAGTTCTGCAGGTTCCCTCAATTACAGAGCTACTTTCTGAAGGTCATACTTCCAACTGTGTGCTATTGGAGGCATGCGTAGTATGTGTGCTCCATGCTATGAAAAATCATTCCCAACTAACAATGGATCAGGTTAGCAGGCCATCTCCCGGAGGACTTACAGGGTAGCATCCACTTAATCTGAGAATTGATCATGGGGTTGATCATTCTCAACTTAGATCAACTAATTTGACACCACACAAAAAGAGATCTATTTACTGTTAGAAGATGGATTTTAAACTAAATTCATATACTGATATATAAAACTTGTCACCAAGGGAAATTAGGCATTGTCAGAAATGGATGGCATATACTTTCATAGGAAAACATGGGTTTCTTTTGCACCTGTATAGTTCTTTTTATGTTAAAAAGACTAGCCTTCAATTGTGACCCTAGTCTAGTATAAACAGCCCCAACAGCCCATCACCATGGCAACAAATATTCCAATTATGGCCTGTGCTGAAAGGAAACTCTGGTCACATGAATTATTTTTATTTTGTAGCTAATTACTTAACTTGCCTGAATCTTAGTTGCGGCATGTGGTCTACTCTCTGGTTGCAGCCTACAGGCTTAGCTCTTCTGCAGCATGTGGGATCTTAGTTCTCTGACCAGGCATCGAACTCACATCTTTTAAATTGGAAGGCAAACTCTTAACCCCTGGGCCACAAGGGAAGTTCCAAGATTTATTTTTTAGGTATAAGAATACAAAGAACTCTGATGCCAGAGCTATGGCTTCATTTTATAGTTTACTCTTTTAATTATGTGGCTGAGATTCAATGAGAATGTTTGTACAGAATCAGCCTCTAATAATTCAGGCAAGCTTGTTTCATCTTC
>ML663614.1:0-37973 GCA_007570785.1 Antilocapra americana | reverse complement strand
GCCCATTAAAAGACATCATAAAAAGAATGAAAGAAAAGACATGAAGTAGATGATATGTGCCCTCAATATAAAGAACTTTCAAAACTAAATAATGAAAGATGAGAAAAAGACATAAGCAGTTATTTCACAGAAGGTAAAATATGAATCTCCAATGAAAAATTTAAAAGATGATCAAGCTCATTGGTAATAAATTGAATGCAAATTAGAATCATAGTCAAACACTTTTCCACATGCCACAGTTGAGTAAACATTTTAAAATGACAGTAAAAATATTGGCTCAGATATAGAATTCCATAAACTGTTGTTTTTGGTTAATAGGTATATCAACTGTGCTCATTCCCTAGGCTTTATTAATTCTTACCCAAGCCATTGAGCAGACACATGTGAACTATGTCTATAATAGTAATGGGAACAGGAAACATCCTAATATTCATTAATAAAAAGCCACATCTGGTAGTTCAGTGGTAAAGAATCCACCTGCAATGCAGGAGACAAAGATTTGATCTCTGGATCAGAATAATCCCCTGAAGAGAGGAATGGCCACCCACTCCAGTATTCTTGCCTGGGAAATTCCATGGACAGAGGAGCCTAGCAGGTCACAGTTCATGGAGTCATAAGAGTCAAATACAACCTAGCGACCAAACAACCACCACAGGTATATTTAAATTTATGGACTACTAAATAGTAAAAATAAATTATCTGCACACAGTAACGTGGAACAAATCTCAGAAACCAATATTGGAAACAAAATAATAATCACACCACAAAAGGATAATCACTGTGTGATTCTACTTATACAAAGAGCAGAAAAAGGAAAATCCAAAGTATTTTTTAGGAATTCATATGCAAGTGGGAATCTCTAATAAAAACAGGGAAACGTCAGGGGGTTGAGATACAGAGGAATTAGGGTCTTCCTATTTCTGAAGACCAGTGGTGAGAATATGATTTCTTGTTACTCGTTTATATTTAACTACATCTGACTGCAAGGAGATCCAACCAGTCCATCCTATAGGAGATCAGTCCTGGGTGTTCATTGGAGGGAATGATGCTGAAAGTGAAACTCCAATACTTTGGCCACCTGATGCGAAGAGCTGACTCATTGGAAAAGACCCTGATGCTGGGAAGGATTGGGGGCAGGAGGAGAAAGGGATGACAGAGGATGAGATGGCTGGATGGCATCACCGACTCGATGGACATGGGTTTGTGTGGACTCTGGGAGTTGGTGATGGACAGGAAGGCCTGGTGTGCTGCGATTCATGGGGTCGCAAAGAGTCAGACACGACTGAGTGACTGGACTGAACTGAACTGATATTACCTATGCACTTTCTGAATGTATCCCCCCAAAAATAAAGTATCACACTACCAAATAAATTCCAAGTGGAATTTAAATAGAAAACATGATGCTGTGAACTTCAAAATGAAAATAAAAATATTTCAATGATCATGAGACAAGGAAGATATTTATAAACTGTTATGAACTGAATGGCAGAAGGAAATGGCAACCCACTCCAGTATTCCTGTCTGGGAAATCCCGTGGACAGACGAGCCTGTTGGGCTGCTGTCTGTGGGGTCGCACAGAGTCGGACACGACTGAAGCAACTTAGCATGCCTGCTTGCATTGGAGAAGGAAATGGGAACCCACACCAGTGTTCTTGCCTGGAGAATCCCAGGGATAGAGGAGCCTTGTGGGCTGCCATCTACGGGGTCGCACAGAGTTGGATACGACTGTAGTGACTTAGCAGCAGCAGCAGAATAAACTGAATTTTGTCCCCCAAGTTCATATGTTTAAGCCCTAACCCTCAGTATGTCAAAATGTGACTAAACATATACCTATGGCCTTTAAAGAGTTAAACAGAGTAAAATGAGGCTGTTAAATTCATATCTAATTCAATCAAACTCTGCTCCTTCCCTATAAAAGAGGAAATTTGGAGCCACAAAGACCACAGGCTGTGTGTACACAGGGCAGATGATGTGAGCACACACTGAGGAGGTTGCCTATGCCAGGCCAGGGGGAGGCCTCAGGAGAAACCACAGCTCATCACACCTTAACCTTGGGCTTCTAGCCTCCAGAACTGTGAGGAAATACATTTTTGCTGCTTAAGATTCCTTCCCTGCTCTCCTCCAGCCTCTGGTTATTTGTTATGGCAGCTACAAGAAAATAATACATAAGTATTATCCTAAATGCCAAACCACACAGAAAATATTTAAAGAGTTTTTTTTCCCTTCTTTTTTTTAAATATAATTGAAGAATTTTACTACACAATATTATTAAACTCTTATTTGTCAAAAAAAATAAGAGGAGAACTACAAACTCAGAATGTTATGGCTTCCCCCCTCCAGAATGTTATTTCTAACAGTTAATAGGTTCAGTTCAGTTCACTTAGTCGTGTCCGAATCTGTGACCCCATGAACTACACCACACCAGGCCTCCCTGTCCATCACCAACTCCCAGAGATCACCCAAACTCATGTCCATTGAGTCGGTGATGCCATTCAACCATCTCATACTCTGTCGTCCTCTTCTCTTCCCACCTTCAATCTTTTCCAGCATCAAGGTCTTTTCCAATGAGTCAGCTCTTCGCATCAGGTGGCCAAAGAATTGGAATTTCAGCTTCAACATCAATCCTTCCAATGATCACTCAGGACTAATCTCCTCTAGGATGGACCGGTTGGATCTCCTTGCAGTCCAAGGGACTCTCAAGAGCCTTCTCCAACACCACAGTACAAAAGCATCAATTCTTCAGCGCTCAGTTTTCTTGATAGTTCAACTTGTATATACATGACTACTGGAAAAGTCATAGCCTTGACTAGATGGACCTTTGTTGTCAAAGTAATCTCTCTGCTTTTTAACGTGTGGTCTAGGTTGATAACAACTTCCTTCCAAGGAACGAGCGTCTTTTAATTTCATGGCTGCAGTCACCATCTGCAGTGATTTTGGAGTCCAAAAATACAGTCTGCCACTGTTTCCACTGTTTCCCCATCTATTTGCCATGAAGTAATGGGACTGGATGCCATGATCTTAGCTATCTGAATGTTGAGCTTTAAGCCAACTTTTTTACTCTCTTCTTTCACTTTCATCAAGAGGCTCTTTAATTCTTCACTTTCTGCCATAAGGCTGATGTCATCTGCATATCTGAGGTTATTGATATTTCTCCTGGCAATCTTGATTCCAGCTTGTGCGTCATCCAGCCCAGTGTTTCTCATGATGAACTCTGCATTATAAATTAAGTAAGCAGGGTGATAATATACAGCCTTACATACTCCTTTCCAAATTTGGAGCCAGTCCTTTCTTCCATGCGCAGTTCTAACTGTTGCTTCCTGACCTGCATACAGATTTCTCAAGAGGCAGGTCGGGTGGTCTGGTATTACCATCTCTTTCAGAATGTTCCACAGTTTGTGGTGATGCACACAATCAAAGGCTTTGGCATAATCAATAAAGCAGAATTACATGTTTTTCTGGAACTCTCTTGCTTTTTCAATGATCCAGCAGATGTTGTCAATTTGATCTCTGGTTCCTATGCCTTTTCTAAAACCAGCTTGAATATCTGGAAGTTCCCAGTTAATGTATTGCTGAAGCCTGGCTTGGAGAATTTTGAGCATCACTTTACTAGCGTGTGAGATGAGTGCAATTTTGTGGTAGTTTGAGCATTCTTTCTCATTGCCTTTCTTTGGGATTGGAATGAAAATTGACCTTTTCCAGTCCTGTGGCCATTGCTGAGTTTTCCAAATTTGCTGGCATATTGAGTGCAGCACTTTCACAGAATTATCTCTTAGGATTTGAAATAGCTCAACTGGAATTCCATCATCTCCACTAGCTTTGTTCATAGTGATGCTTCCTAAGGCCCATTTGACTGCACATACCAGGATGTATGGCTCTAGGTCAGTGATCACACCACCATGATCATCTGGGTAGTGCAGAACTTTTTTGTACAGCTCTTCTGTGTATTCTTGCCACATCTTCTTCATATCTTCTGCTTCTGTTAAGTCCGTACCATTTCTGTCCTTTATTGAGCCCATCTTTGCATGTAATGTTCCTTGGTATCTCTAATTTTCTTGAAGAGATCTCTAATCTTTCCCATTCTATTGTTTTCCTCTATTTCTTTGCACTGATTATTGAGGATGGCTTTCTTCTCTCTCCTTGCTATTCTTTGGAACTCTGCATTCAGATGGATATATCTTTCCTTTTCTCTTTTGTTTTTCACTTCTCTTCTTTTCACAACTATTTGTAAGGCCTCCTTTTATTTTTCTTTGGGATGGTCTTGATCCCAGTCTCTTGTACAATATCAAAAGACTCTGTCCATATTTCATCAGGCACTCTGTCTATCAGATCTAGTCCCTTAAATCTATTTCTCACTTCCACTGTATGATCTCATAAGGGATTTGATTTAGGTCATACCTGAATGGTCTAGTGGTTTTCCCTACTTTCTTCAATTGAAGTCTGAATTTGGCAATAAGGAGTTCATGATCTGAGCCACAGTCAGCTCCTGGTCTTGTTTTTGCTGACTGTATAGAGCTTCTCCATTCTTGGCTGCAAAGACTATAATCAATCTAATTTTGGTGTTGATCATCTGGTGATGCCCATGTGTAGAGTCTTCTCTTGTGTTGTTGAAAGAGGGTATTTGCTATGATCAGTGCATTCTCTTGGCAAAACTCAATGAGCCTTTGCCCTGCTTCATTCTGTATTCCAAGGCCAAATTTGCCTGTTACTCCAGGAATTTCTTGACTCCCTACTTTTGCATTCCAGTCTCCTATAGTGAAAAGGATTTTTTGGGGGGTGCTAGTTCTAAAAGGTCTTGTAGGTCTTCATAGAACCATTCTACTTCAGCTTCTTCAGAATTACTGGTCAGGGCATAGACTTGGATTACCGTGATATTGAATGGTTTGCCTTGGAAATGAACAGAGACCATTCTGTCATTTCTGAGATTGCATCCAAGTACTGCATTCCGGACTCTTTTGTTGGCTATGATGGCTACTCCATTTCTTCATAGGGATTCTTGCCCACAGTAGTAAATATAACGGTCATCTGAGTTAAATTCACCCATTCCAGTCCATTTTATTTCGCTGATTCCTAAAATGTCCACATTCACTCTTGCCACCTCCTGTTTGACCACTTCCAATTTGCCTTGATTCATGGACCTAATGTTCCAGGTTCCTATGCAACATTGCTCTTTACAGCATCGGACATTGCTTCCATCACAGTCACATCCACAACGGGGTTTTCTTTTTGCTTTGGCTCTGTCTTATCATTCTCTCAGGAGTTATTTCTCCACTGATCTCCAGTAGCATGTTGGGCACCTACTAACCTGGGGAATTCATCGTTCAGTGTCCTATCTTTTGGCCTTTTCACACTGTTCATGGGGTTCTCAAGGCAAGAATACTGAAGTGGTTTGCCATTACATTCTCCAGTGGACCACATTTTGTCAGAACTCTCTACCATGACCCATCCATCATGGGTGGCCCTACACGGCACGGCTCATAGTTTCATTGAGTTAAACAAGACTGTGGTCCATGTGATCAGATTGGTTAGTTTTCTGTGATTTTGGTTTCTGTCTGTCTGCCCTCTGATGCCCTCTCTCAGTGTCTAACATGTTATAGGGGTTTCTATGACCTTGAACATAGTGCATCTCCTCCTGGCCCCCACTCTTGACCTTGGATGTGGGGTATTGCCTCTTGGCTGCTGATATTCCTAATAAATAATTCCTATAAATATATAGCAGTGTAAATATTTTAGCAGAGAAATTGGCAAGACACGTAAGTGGAAAAGTTGAAATAAAGAAAATAAATTGTTGCCAGAAAATAGAAAAAGAATGCAAACTAAGAGTGAAACAATATTTTCTTTCCCACAAAGAGATAAGAATCTTTCAATCTTCAATGTAGTATCTTACCCATTAACAAAGACTGTAGCTTTCATTCATGAAGATCTGTGTACTATACAGTTTGTTTTGTTTGGTTTTTTGGTGGCACATATAAATCAAAACCCTTTAAAATGTTTCCTATTTGGCCTAGGAATTTCATTTCCCATTTCTGGAGATTTATACCAACCAAATAATAAGGTACAAAGTTTTACCTGTTAGAATACTTATTCTAAAATGAGAACTAATCTTAAAAGCTCAACACAATTTGGTGAAACAAAGCTACTGCCTTTTAACAGTCTCATGCTCTACCAACTGAGTTAGCTGGGCAATAGTGATTTTTATATTGGGAAATATTTAAAATGGAAAGAAAGTAAGCCAAGAGAGATCATATTGAATAGGTAGATTTAGGGGATTGTGGGTTATAGGTGAATTAAAATTTCTCCTTTCACATTTATAAATATTTTCAAATCTGGCTACTATAAATAAATAAATAAACAGTAATTTGGCAACAAGAGAAACCTATAGGAGCTACTTAAACAAACAACAACAACTAAAAAGTATAACCACTGAGTTCTGAATAGAACAGGAAGAGAACATCCTATGGATAAGAGGGCCCGGGAACCAGACTTGTCTGAGTTTAATTTTTGGTTTCTCGCTCAGTAATTAATTCACCCTGTGATTCTGAGGCACCAGACACATGGGTCCCAACCTGAGCAGCTGGGGTTTGTCCCCTGTGGACAGACTCCAAGATGAAGACAATAGCAGGAGAAAGAATTTGAGCATTGCCCAGGTAAAGAGAACTTGTATTTCTCATTCTCCAGGTCAAGGACACCTTCCTGAGTACACATCCAGAGGAAGGCTCCTTGGAAGTCAAAAGGAAGAGGCCCCAACCCATGGTAGGTGATGTCCGCCTACCCTAGTCCTCCTCACTAGACCCCGGCTTGGCCATGAGATGGGCATGCACACATTTGGGGGGAAGGGACAATGAGATACACCCAACACAGACTCAGAACTCCGCAAAGCAAGGTGACTGGTCAGAGGGAACCTGGAAGAAACACCCATGTGTGGGATTCAAACTAAGAGGGTGCAGCTCTCTCTGAGCCATCCTGTGTCTGTGTGTCCAAGTGTACCCTTCTTCCTTCTAATAAACACTTGGTTTGTTTCAATATTTTCCATTTTTGGGGTCAGATTTTATTTCTACAACTTTGACTGGTGAGGACCTCTTCACTGGCCACTGGCTCCCAGTGGCCTAGTGGACAGGATCAGTGCTCTCACTGCTGTGGCCTGGCTTCAATCTCTGGTTGAAGAACTGAAATCCTGCTTCAAATCACTGCAGGTAGAGACCGTATGAGATCAATCCTGGCCAAGTTACTAAAAGCACCAAGTCTCAGTTCTGTGTTTTGGAAAATAATAGCTGTGCTATGTCAGAGGCTTACTATAAGGATTAAATAAGATCTTGAATTTAAGGGCTCAGTGGGCACAGAGGAAGGCTATTTCCCACCTACCCCTCCAAGCACATACAAGGGGAGGTGGAGTTTCAGTTGGAACTATTTATAGCAGTGTGGATGGCTGAAGATGGAAAGTAGAAACAGCCCGTGGAAAATGAGAAGGGCCCAATGCATGATCAAAGTCTGACACTAAGAGTGATCATCCTGGGGACCATGTAGACAAGTAACACAAATTATGTCAAATCATTCATTGGGATTATTGGGATTGGTATGTGACTTTGCCTGTGCAGGCTCACCCAGTCACATGTCATTCTTTGCAACCCTATGGGCTGTAGCCTGCCAGGCTCCTCTGTCTATGGGATTTTCCAGGCAAGAATACTGGAATGAGTCACCATTTCCTCCTCCAGGAGATTTTCTTAACCCAGGGAGTGAAGCCACATCTCCCGCATATTGGTAGGCAGGTTCTTTACCACCAAGCCATCTGGGAAGTGCTTGTGTGACTTCAGTTCAGTTCAGTTGCTCAGTGATGTCCGACTCTTTGTGACCACATGGACTGCAGCACGCCAGGCTTCTCTGTCCATCACCAACTCCTGAAGCTTTCTCCAACTCATGTCCATAGAGTTGGAGATGTCATCCAACCTCTGTTATGCCATCCATCCTCTGTGATCCCCTTCTCCTCCCACCTTCAATCTTTCCCAGCATTGGAGTCTTTTCTGATGAGTCAGTTCTTTGCATCAGGTGGCCAAAGGATTGAGCTTCAACATCAGTCCTTCCAATGACTATTCAGGGCTGATCTCCTTTAGGATGGACGGGTTGGATCTCCTTGCAGTCCAAGGAACTCTCAAGAGTCTTCTCCAACACCACAGTTCAAATGCATCAATTCTTTGGCACTCAGCTTACTTTATAGTGTGACCTCAGATATGAGCTAATACACATGGCATCTCATGTAATTCTCCATATGGCTCTAGGATATAATAGCATTGTCATCTCTGCTTTAGAAGTAAGGAAAGTGAGGTTAGAGGTGGTTAGTCAGCCTCTCCAACCTCACACAGACAGGGAGTGGTTAGAGCTAGAATGCAAATGTTTGTGTAATTCAGGACCAGCTTGTATATTTCCTATCAGCATCTTCACGTCTAGATGGATGAGCCACATGTAACACCAGCAGCTTTTAATTCAGGTTTGGGGAAGGAACTTACTATGCTGAATCTTTTGAAAAGTTAAAAAATAAAAGTTTATTAAAGCATTAAATAAAATACTGCTGTCACTTTCTACTAAGTGTAATAAGGAAGAGAATAAATAACTGAAACATATTTTCATCAATTAATATACTGATTAATTCCCATGGCTCATTTCTTTTCTCTGCCTCTCGCATTTTGGAAGCTCTGCTCAGCTGCTGGTTAAGGTGCTGAAGCTCATGTCCCCGGAGGCCTCCTTCTTCCAGCCCAGATGCTCTCAGAGGCTCTAAGCACACAGCCCCTCCCTGCTCAGCTGCCAGAACCTCCCCTTCCCACAGCTCCCATGCCCACAGGGAGGGTCCTAAGCCTCTGCCTACAGCTCCCTGCTTAGGACAGTGGCCTCTCCATTGATTTCCTGAGCAACATTACCATAACCCTTTCTCATTTTAACTCCCTGATATAAAATAATTCCACTTACCTGTGTTATACATTTCTTTTGAAAAACAGCTACATTTCTTTGCCTGTATTAGTTCTTGGTTGCTGATGTAACATATCACCACCAGTTCCTTCTCTTACAGTTCTGGAGTCAGAAATCCAATGTGGGTCTCACTGGACTAGCTTACAGTGTCAGTAGGGCTGTTCTGGAGGAACTGGTCAGGGTCTGTTGTTTGCCTTCAGCAGCTTCCAGAGACCATGCGACTTCCTCTTTTCCTGGTCCCGCCTGCAGTCACATTACTGTCTCTGCGCCAGTCCTCTCACCTCCTTCTCTGGCTCTGACCCTCTGTCCCTCCTCTTTCTTATTTGGACACTTGGATTTTCTTGCACCTACACAACCACTCCCAAAAGCTTCCCCAAGTCAATATTCTTAATTTAAGCACATCAACACAAGTTCCCTTTGCCATCTAAGGTAATATATTCATATTTTTGGGAATTAGCAGATTTTTGAAGGGTCATCATTCTGTTGACTTCACTACTTTTTCTGCACAAATTGAAATTAAATTATTTTATACTGATGGGAGAAACTTTCACATATTAAGGTACATATGACTTAATTTGAATTTTGGCTACCCTGAACATCCTGTTTATGGCCTATTAGACATGCACTGTACTTTGACTTTAACCACTGGGTGGGGGAGGGTGCATTTAAAAATCAAATGGGGCAACTGTGGTCCAACTAGGCATTCAAAATGGAGCCAGGTGGCCACTATGAATGTGGTTTCACACACATCCTTGGATTACTGAGTGCTTGAATTAACTGGCCTGTGTTGTTAGTGAAGGCAAGTTTGTTTGCCCAATGCATAGTGAGACCAAACAAATGGAAACATCTGAGTTTGAAGTAGAGAAAAGTTTGTTGTTCGGCCCTGTAAGACGAATGGAGGGATCATGCCCCCACAAAAGCCCCAAACTCCCCCAGAGCTCTCAGCACAACTTTTCCAAAAGCAAGGTCTGAGGTTGGTTGTTGCAAACTTCTTGGTGCAGTAATTCTCTGTCCCTGAAGGTCAGGTCAATGTGTTCCTGGAAAGATCCCACAAAATAAATGTAACTTTCAAGTCTGAAAATTTTATGTCTGTGAATGGAAAAGTGTTATACTGTTAAAGATCAGAGCCTTGGGAATGGGCTGTCCTGTATATTTCAGGCTATAGACAACATTCTTAACTCAAATTGAAACCATAGATTATAAAGATTAGAATAAAAAAAACAAAAAGCAGTTCTAACAGTCAGATTTGTTCTACCCATTACAGAATCAGACTCAAGGACACTATCAGTCATTCTCAAAACAGTGTCTACTGCCAGCTGCCACCTGGAACCTCACAGTCTCAAAGTCTTCCCTTGTAACCATGCAACCATTTTAAAATTTTCAACCCAGCTCTACCTTCCCAAGGGGATGAGGGAGTTTAAGTCAGAGCCTCAGTGCAATGAGAGCATAATAAGCAAAAGTTACTCATTATGAGACTCCAGAGATTTCCACTTTTCCCAGCTTTCTGTTTGCTTCCAGGACATTTATCACCCCAAAATGTGTGGTTTCCTGTCATTCCAGAGGTTCCTGATTTTCTTTGCCCCAAAGCCCCTTTGTTTACAGGATGTGTACTGGTCTGCCATCTGGCCCTGGCCCTCTTTCTCTGCTCAAGTCTGCTGTCTGCTCAGGCTCTGGGCCAATCAGGGGGCAGGAGTACTTGCACTTCTTGTTTTGCCAGCTTCCAGGCTACAGCTACAGAGCAGGAGGAGGGAATGCTGCCCCCACCCCAAGCCCCCGCCCGGTTGTCTGCCTTTCTGCACTCAGGGCCCATGTAGAGTAACAAGGAGGCAGCCAAGTACACATGTCCAGGCATGCTTCATTTTGAGCCTTCATCTCTGGTGTGAAGGAGTCCAGATTTCCCTTTCTTGGCAAAAATTATTCTTTACAAATGTTTGCAGAAGGCATCCTGTTGTCTGCCAAAATAAAGTGTCAAGTGAACTACAATTGCCAGAGTCAGTCATAGACATTGGCTGTGAGCAGCCAGGGAAGGTTCTAGCCCTAGCTCCTTTGGGTGCAGGGAGCACAAAATAGCTGCTGGACTCCCCTGGGCCATCACCAGTCATGGAAGCTGCAGTCTTATTTGTGAACTCTGAGCACAGAGCCTGAGGATGAAAAGGCAGCTCTCTACCCCTCCCAGGGTAGACAGTGGGGACCTGATGGATGATGGACAGGGTCCAGGGAAGAATTGCTGCTCAGAACAATCTGGCACCCTGCATGCCAGGGACAGGATGGCCTCCATTCACTGCCAGGGCCAGGGATGCCAGCACGAGGCCGCTGTGTGTGAGCAGGGGTCAGGCATCCTGGGGAAGTACTTGGTCCATTCACACCTTGGGCAGAGTTTGGTAACTTGTGCTTTGTGTTCATATTTTCTGTGACATCTCAATCTCTCAGTCATGAATATCTCCTGGAAGAGGGGGCGTAGAAGCCTACTCCAATATTCTTGCCTGGAGAATCCCATGAACAGAGAAGCCTGGTGGGCTACAGTCCATGGGGTTGCAAACAGTCGGGCACAACTGAGTAATTAACACTTTCAGTTTCCCTTGTGCGATCAGTTTGTTGTGGAATACTGGTCTCAAAGAAGAAATGTTGGTCTCTCAGCTATGTGGTGGTTCTATAGACCTAGCCATAACATCCTACAACCCACGGACCCCATTCTACCCCCATACCATACTGGTAGGACTTGCAACTTAAGAATGATTTTTATATTTTTAAGTGTTGAAAAAATTTTTAAATACTGTTTCACAACATATGAGAATTGTATGACATTCACAGTTTTGTGTTGATAAAATTTTAGTGGACAACAGCATGGACCTTCACTAATCTTTCAGCTGAGGCTGCTTTCCTGCTGCAATGGCAGAGTTGACGGTAAGCTGGAGTCACTTGGTGAAGTTTAATAGACTCACTGGCCTTTTAGAAAAGTTTGCCAGCCCCTTCTCAAGAAAAGTAGTATTTTCTTAAAACTATATGATGAGGATTTTATTTAATAAACAGGTTAACTTTTGGTGAATTTTGCCCCCAGTAGATCTCAGAATAAACCCTAGACACCAGATGTGCTATTACTACTGCACTGAGAAGGGAATTCACCTGTGGCCTTCTTTCACCCAAGAATCATCACAAATCAGCATAGGAGGAACACAGCTCCCATCTGAATTAGCATCAACTACAAAGACTGTCAGTATTTCCATTCTTCAAACTGGGGAAGAATAAACCATAAATCTATTTTGAACTTTGGTTTAGATACATCTGTTTTGATTATAGCAGTGTTTGCTAAAGTATACTGAACATAAAAATTTTAAAAAATCATTGACAGAAAACTATCAGAATTTAATAAGTTCTATTTATTATACTTGGAGAAAAGAAAACTGCTAAAATGGTCACACTGATGACATGATTAATACAAAAGTTATATACACTTATGAAGACTTTGTTAAAGTAATATGAGAATCACATCATTTTCTGTAATGAAATGAAATGCATTTTCATGCAGCTTCCAGGCATACTGTTCCATCTGGTGCTCTGTTTCCTGTCTTGAAATGCATTCTTGCATAATAAAAACACATAGATAAAGACATTTTGAGTTTTTCTTAACTATTTATAAGTACATTTTTGTTTAAATTTATTGATAGTTTGTATAGCAAAAATGTTTTATTCTGTGTTGTTTTGAATTATATACAATTAAATTAGAAGGAAATTATGACCCCAATACAATAATCAAAATAGATATCCTTTTGTCTACTAATCTTTAAAATGGAAATTCACTGAATCTCCAGTAAAATAGCTGATATGTGGGATTTTAAGGTGCATGTAGAAAAGATTTTCTTTTCTTATAAAAAATACTGACTTTTTCAAAAACTTAATTTGGAAGTCAAAGAATTATAATATAGGATAATATAATATAATATAATTTACCTGTAGCTCAAATGGTAAAGAATCTGCCTGAGATGCAGGAGACCAGGGTTCAATCCCTGGGTCAGGAAGATCCTCTGGAGAAGGGAATGGCAATCCATTTCAGTGTTCTTGCCTGGAGAATTCCATGGACAAAGAAGCCTGACACACTACAGTTCATGGCATTGTAGAGAGTTGCACACGACTGAGTGACTAACAGATTTTATAATAGTAAACATGAAATCTGACTCTTAGGAAAGGAAATCTAACTTTCCTCTGTTCCCATCTTATAGAATACCTTTCCAACGTTTCAGAAGTTTGTAAAACATTTGTAGTAACCTAATCATTCTTAAAATATATAATCTTTCAAAGTCCTACAATTGGCAATATTTTAAACATATTTCTTTTATAAAGTGCCCATGTTATCCTAGTAGGTTAGTTGTAAACAATCTGTAATTATACAATGATAGACATTTTGTCATATTTTAATATCAAGATCTTATTTTCTAGAGTATTTCTATTATCTGCATTAGGTTGCAAATTTTTGTGAAGGGAAGGACACTGTATTATTTATACTTTAATCCTCATAACAAAGTTCTAATATTTGAGTTCTGAAATATTAAAGCTCTTCATAAATATTTGTTAATAATTAAAAATTTAATTAGTGAAAAAATAGGCATCTAGACAATCTTCTCTTGCATGACACATTTATCTCATTGATTGTGGACTCACAGTTTCCTTTAAGGATAAGAAAGATGATACATTCTCTTCCTTGCTTTTCCTTGTTTATGAGTGTGTGAGTCTATGTGCAAGCATGTATGCAAACACACACACAGAAATATACCAGAATGTTGCATCGAACATTCCGTGCTAATTAGCCATCTTGAAAACCATGACTCAAGCTATTGAACATCAAAGATTTCAAGGATCTGATGCCTGTTTGGCAACAAAGAAAATGCGATTAAGCCAAAGAGAGACCAGAATGTATGTCTCAGCCCCCACCATTTCCCTAACTAGACTTCTTGTAGGTTTAACTTCCAAAGAAGACATGCTCTCAAGGTTGGTTTTTCTCCCAGCACTTTCTCTTTTAGGACCCATCAGCTAGAGCAAAGAGTAAACCCGTGGAGGCAGATACACACATGGATGGTGGCAGGGGGACAGGGCCTTGAGTCTGAGGGAAGGTATACACCCCTGGTGTCTGAACACATAGTGGAAATGGGACTCACCCTGTCTGCTATCATCTTACACCCCTTCAGTCATGGAGATATGGACTTGTTTTATTTGGGGGTTTTCTGGTGGAAAAACAAAACAAACTCTTCACTGTAAAATCTAAGGTAAGGGAAGAAACTATGGCTCTGAATCCCTGAACTATAGCTTGAAACTATGGCTCTGGCATCCTGTCCAGCAGCACCTTCCCCAGAGTTCACTCTCATCCCCAGTCTGACCTGTATACCCTCGTATAACACTTATATCACCCGAAGGAAATACTCTTTTACTTACATTATATTTTAAATTAACCATGAATGAGAAGACACTTTGTAGAAAATTATCTACGATAAAATGAAGGACAAATGAATTATAAAACTTTTTATAACGTTCCTGGTTTAATATTTTATTTGTTAGACTTTGTTTCTCCATAAAATTGCAGGTTCCATAAGGATGGAGGGCATATAAGAAATTATATGGACCAGATCCAACACCTGGGAAGTCCTAAATATGTCTCCTTGAACTGAGAACTCTATCCAAGGCCTACATTCTAGATTTTTACTGCAAATAGAAAATTCAGATGGCTTTTCAAATCGAGTTTTTTCAAATTAAGCTTTTCAATGCATCTTTTAACAGAGAACCTACCAGATTCAAACTCATCTTTCTTACAATAATCAAGTTACATTACACATGAGATGCCTGTTTCTTGAGGTTGTGCAGGTTAGAAACTGTCCATATAAGCAAGGAAAGAGCACATGTTTCAAAACCAGCTGTGTCTTTAGGAGAGTGGGGGCAGCACAGTGTGGGGAGAGAGTGTGTCCACATCCCTGGAAGGGCTCAGCTTCTGTTTCTTAGAGTTAAGAGCATCCATGTTCACACATCAGATTTTCACAGAAGTGCTTGGAGAGGGGAGTGGATTGGAGCTGAGCTTGGCTGTCACCCCTTGTAAAGGAGAGCTGAAAATGCCAGACAGCTGAGGTTCTTGGAGCAGACTGACCAGAGCACTACGCAGAGTTCCCTCAAACTCTGCTGTGCTGGTTCGGCTTGCCTGCAATAACCAAGGTCCCCACATAATCACAGTAAAGAGAAGAGTCCCTCTGTCTCCCACCCGGATCTGGAGGCAGGTAGCCCAGCGCTGGTCTTGCAGGGTTGTTCCAGAGAGCTTCTCTGTCACCCAGGACAGATGAGGGGTAGGATAGAGCTACCATTTCTGTATTTACATCCCCTGAAGCAAAAGAGGGGAGGAGAAAGGGCCTTTCTCTCCCTCCTAGAAAATATCCTGGAAGTTGCACAGCTTGATTTTCTTCCATCCCGGAGGGAGAGCTTGTCTCACAACAAACTCTTTGGAAGGAGACTGGGAACATCTAGTCTTAAGCATTCAGGTGATCAGTTAAAAGTTTAGTGTTTAAGGCGCCCCTGATGACTCAGTGGTAAAGAACCCACCTGCAAATGCAGGAGACGCAGGTTCAGCCCTTGATCTGGGAAGATCCCAGGTGCATTGTAGCAACTCAGCCCATGTGCCACAACAATTGAAGCCTATATACCCCAAAGCCGGCACCCCAAAACTAGAAAAGACAACCTCAGAGTAGCCTCTACTTGCTGCAATCAGAGAAAAGACCACACAGCACTAAAAACCCCTGCACAGCCCAAAATAAGCAAACGTCATTTTTTAAACTTTAGTGTAGTCACTTTAAGAGAGAAGTGGACTAGGCTATTGAGAGCAAAATAGGTGCTTCTGCCATTCCCCATCCACCTATTCCCTATCAGGAGGTCTTGTTGTGTGAGAGAGTGTTCATCGGATAAATTGCATCCAATTCATATTTCAGGAACAGGCTGAGAATCATAGGCCAGTGGGATTGCTGGTGGAACCCCATTACTAACTCTGAGTATCTCTGGGTGGGAAAGCGATGGGGCAGGTCAGTAGGATAACAGTAAAATAGCCAATGGGAGCAATAGGATGTCAGGAAGAGGCTTCAAGACACAGGAAGCAAGAAAACACAGGCCCACACCTGCATTCAGCCTCCAAATATTATTTGTAAGAGGAAATTTCTATAATTATGCAAAATTAATCTAATCTTTAGTATCCACTTTTATTATCCATTAGTCACCATCTCCATGAACACTTTGTCCACATTTGAAAGAAACATATTTTTGCCTATATAGTTACAGGAAAGTTTCAGAAAATTTAAAAAATATAGATGGTGAGGAATGGGGGAGGCCAGAACTCCCAGATGCTCCTCTTCAGAAAATGTAGGTGGTATTATTTTTCTGGAGCATCATTTGCCAATATGCACTTAAAAATACTCCAAAATGTCTACAGTGCTCAACCTTGTAATTCTACTTCTGAGAATATACAAATAATCAGAGATGCTGACAAAGATTTATGTGAAAAATGTTTACAAAATAAAAGGGAAAAAAAATCCATGAGGGCTTCCCAGGTGGTGCTATTGGTAAAGCATCCCCCTGCAATACAGGAGGTGCAAGTTCTATGCCTGCATGGGGAAGACTGGCATCAGGTGGTCAAAGTATTGGAGCTTCAGCATCAGCCCTTCCAGTGAATATTCAGGGTAGATTTACTGTAGGGTTGACTAACTTCATTTCCTTGCATTCCAAGGGACTTTTAACAGTCTTCTCCAGCACCACAATTAATATAACAATCCAAGATAGAGCAGGCCCAAAACTGTTCTAGTGAGTAGAGTGTACAACTGTGTGTTGCCAGGGTTTCATTGTGCTGGGTGTGTGTTCTGTCTTCAATTCTCAAATAAAGATAGATTCTCTTCTACATAATAAACTTACCACTTGCTTGATTCTGAAATGGCATTGTCTAGACTTTTGACAGGTATGCTACTTTTATAACATTACAGGTAAACGTTTTTTGTTTGTTTGTTTTTAATACAAACAGTGCACATTTTACTTCAAAATAAATAAATAAATAAATAAATAAAACCCTAAATAAAGACTTTCCTTTGGTGGTCCAGTGGGAAGACTCCTTCCTTCCATTGGGAAGAATCTACTTCCCAATGCAGGGAACACAGTTTCCACCCTGATGCAGGAATATTCCACATGCCACAAGGCAACTAAGCATTGTGTACCACAACTACTGGGCTGGAGGGCTGTAACTACAGAAGTCTGTGTGCTCCAGAGCCCATGCTCTGAAAGGAGATGGGCCACCATAATGAGAAAAGCCCACGCAACACAACTAGAAAGTAGCTTCCACTCACTGAAACTATAGAAAAGCCCACACACAGCACAAACACTCAGGGCAATCAAAAGTAAATAAAATATTTTAATGTTTAAAATATTGAAATAAATTAGAATTTTCCTTTCACTCCTGTCCTGGTATCCCTTGTTTATTTTATAATTCCTCAAACTGTTAAAAGAATTTCCTCAAATCTACATTTACACATAAATTGCAGCAATTCATTTTGGTTTCACTAAATATGGTGTGATGCTTTTTTGCAACTTGCATTTTTCATGTAACAATATAACTTTGACCACAATTTCCTCTTTTGGGGGGATTTTCTGTTGCTCATCACAGTGCAAAACATTTTCCAGAACCACACAACTCTATTATAAGCATATACAATTTCATAATTTTTTTCTATCCTTCCTCACTTATACTAATTAAGTATGAATATATTCAAAGATAAATTTTATTTAAAAGTGAAAAATGTCCAGTTGTCTGTCAGTTTGCATGGTGTCTTAACAAAGTCGTGTTGTGTCTCAAATAACTTACATTTTTGAGCTAAAAATTTCATTGTAAGGTGCAGGTTTAACTTCAGGCTACTTTAGTAGGTATGTAATGAGATCAATTCTGTTACTGATATCAGTGTTAAAATCCATTTTCAGATTAATTGTAATAAAAAAATATCCAACACGCTGATGCTAAAAGCCAGTTGAGTCCATTCATCCGTGACCTTTTTGAAGCCACAGGACCAGTGGGTGCTGCTCTCTGACTGAGGCCAAGAAGTCTCCCTTCCCCCAGAAGAGAGCCTCTTCTGACACACACCACGGAGGTGAGTCGGGCATTGTGAGGGGCGGGGATGTGGGGAGAGGACCCAGGGACACCTCTGAACCTGACCTGCTCTGTCTGTTTCAGAGCTCACAGGGAGGGTGATCTCAGCTGAGAGCCACCAACTGGCTACTAACGTTTCAAAACCTCGTTGCTTCATCTTCCGAACAGTCCCTAGACTATGTAGTTCTTAAGGGATTTTTCTAACTTTCAGGTCACTAAATTTTTTCCAAAGAGCAGAGAGAATTTTTACTTTGTTACTTGCAAGTTCAAAGCTAGGCTAATTTCCTCCCTTTCCTTCCCATCCCCAACACAGCTTTCAACTCCGTTCACAAATAGTTTGGGGAAAATTGAAGTTGCCATTGAATGTGTCACCTTGGGCACATTTGGAGGCTCACGTGTTTTTCATTTGAAGTTGTAAAACATGATTTAGATGCTTAGATCCTGGAAGGTCAGACACCAGGTGAGAAGGCAGCTCCCCATAGTTTGATACAGTACACAGCTTGGGCTGCAGTTCAGCCCCTGTGGCCTGGAGAAAATCCTGCTCCCCAGAACAGCACTTGGGAGGATTTGTTGTTTTAAACAAACTGCATTTTCTCTGTGGCCTTGTTTGTCCTCTTGGGGCTCACATGTCACAAAGGCCAGTTCAAGTCCTCTGAGAGGGAAGCTGATCCTCACTCAAGAATGTGCTGGTTACTTTGTACACTCCCAGAAATGGAAGCTGGTTACAGGTGAAGTCATTCCAGGCAAAAATAAAAGAATTTTTAAGGGAAAAAAATCGAGTTCCCAAAATCTTTCCAGCCTGGTAAAGTCCCAAGTTTCATTTTGTATTATCCATTCTAGAAGTACTTTTTTTGTCCTCTTATACAAACTTACCACATTAGAGGGTGGAGCACTGTTCCATACAGTATAGTTTGATTGCTTTTACTGTTTCTTTATAGAAATGCTTTATTGATTGCTCATTCTGTGAGCTCCACCCCAGAGTATGGGACACAGTTTCTACTTTGCCCCTGTCTTTATGAAGCTGACTCCAGGGAAGACATTTTTGAAAACACCTCTGTACCGTACAAACAATGCAGCAGGTATTATCAAGGATTCGTTAGCAAGCATAGATTGTATATCTACACCCTGTGTCACATCCACTCTGATCCTTGAAGGAGGCAGGGCTGAAGTAGCTTCACAGAGATTTTCTCTTAGTTTCAAGAGTTTCTTTAGAAGATGTCCAACTCAGTGCCATCAATCCCCACTGTTTCTTTATAGCAATTCTGAGGCTCTAACAAAGTGTAAACGCAGCTCCTTCCTTTGATGCTCACTGTAAAAACCTAAGGCTGAGGGAGCCCCAGTCTGAAGTTGCAGCCTGGTTCCACCCTGACACAGAGAACAGCACCTGGAACCATCCCACTCTGACTAGAGCCCAGCAGCTGCCCTTGCATGCAAGCTGGGCGGCGGCTGCCCCTCCCGGCCCAGGAGCGCCCCGGTCTCCAGCCAGCTGAAGAGAAATGGAAATCCCGCTCATTGTTTCCGCTCCCAGTTCCAGTTGTCTCAAACTTCTATGGAAGCAGATGTTGGGATACATCTGTTACATATGAAGTGTCACTATTTGTGACAGGACAGTGAGGAAGCAGGATGGGCAGATGGCAAAACTAAGTTGTGAGGCAGTCCCCACAAAGCCTCACCCAGACCACTGAGGGGCTTCTGCAGCATTTGTGACCTCACAATTTTCCCAGGGTCCCCACTGTACTTGGCTATTGGATGCAGCAACCTAGCAGAGACCCATTGCAGGATGAGGTTGCCTCAAGGAGCTCCTGGCTGAAAGTTGTCTTCAGATGGCACATCCAGCAGGTGGGCAGTGAGTGTTTTCTGTGCCTGGGGTGTCAGTGAAATAGTTCACTGCAACTGGGGCTTAGTAAGAAACAAGGTAGAAATGGACCTATTTGAATCATTTGTCTTTTCAACAGGCCATACTCATAGCAAGCTGTATCATTGGATTTTGGTGGCAAAGACCCAGTATGGGTAAAACTTGTTTGAGTATTTACTTTCAACTAAATGCTTTTTTCCTAGCAGTCGCTTCCTAGTCTGGTACTGAAGACTCACTATCATCACCCAATCAAGGGTAGGTCCACACAAAGAGCCAAAAGCTCGCTGGATGTACTGCAGAACACAGCAGGGAGTGGCTTGGTACACTGACTGCCGCCTGGAGGAGAGCATGGAGGATAGCCGTCTGACGAAGACTCTGCTTCATAAACTTCTCCAGCTCTCAGGGTGCGGCTGTGTGCTCTCAAGACATGCCCAGTAGGCAGCTTGATCACCTTTCCTTGAGTTTATGGGCCCCAGCTGCCTGTCTGGGGGGCCAAGACACCAGCCTGGCCAGAGGACACAGCCAAGCTGCCCGCATGTTTTGCTTCTGTGACAACTGAACCTCCTAGTGCCCCTACCCCCCCAACCCTGCCCTGATCAGCTTCCTCCCCTCTCATTGTAACCTTCTGGCTGACCAGAATGAGGCCTCTACTTTCTCTGAAAGATTATATCAGACCGTTTTTAAACTACTTGAACAATTTTGACCAAATCGCACTTCGCATGTCTCTCCACCTTAGCCCCTGTTTAGTCTGTCATCTTGAAACCAAAGAGCACCTACTAAATTCCTCAGCAGCCAATGTTACAGGAGTAAAAGTTACAAACCTCTGGTAAAAATAAAGGAAATACTGTGGGAATCTGTGCAAGCAAATATTTTACCCTTGTAATTGTTTTTTTTGCCAGCTGTGGCTTAACCTAGCACACTGCCTGTACTTACTTGAGAAGACATTAACAACCTCGAATCAGTCATACCTCGAATCAATCATACCATCCACTGAGGAGAAATTCAAAACAGGGGGGCGGTAAACTGACCTCTAGTTGGCAGCACAGTGTAACAGCAGAGAGGGCGCAGAGGCCTGTGGGATGAGCCAGACAAGAAAGACCCCACCGCTTCATCCACCGCTCCACACGGGAGCACAGGCCAGGAGGAGGAGTTTACAGCCTCTGCCCTTGCTGAATTGGCCCAGGACACACTTCATGCTTCACCTGTGTTTCAGTCGTTGCATGTCCCTTTTATTTCAGGTTGGATTTTCTCTGCCCGTCTCCACCTCACATTTCACTGTGGCCTCAATTCTACACTTCTGTGGGCAAACAATGTGGCTCAGTGGGCAGAGATGACCCCTCTGGCCATGAAAGCCTGACACTGAGGCTTAATGTACTTTCATATTAGCATTTCTTTATTACAATTGATACAATATTTCAGTAATTGTTAATGCTGAGGACGTTTGTTCAGTGACAAACTGAAGTTTGTTTAGTCACATCCCTGCTGAGACTTGTGAAGATTGGAGAAATCCAAAGAACGCCCAACTAAAGAATTTTGGGAGAACCTCATGCCCACGATGTAACTGGAGAGGAGCATATGGAAGGTGTCAGTCAGCTAGGGCTTACCACACCACTTCTCTTGGCCCCATTACTGGATCACGAGGCTGGGTCCACTGTCCTGGCCAACCGTCTCTCTTTTCTCACCACATCCCAGGGGTGCCCACTGGCCTGCACATTGCTTCCTGAGGTACAGTATATGAACAAGTGTCACCACTTTTCATAAAGAACACAGTGTACATGGTGCA
Organism: Antilocapra americana; assembly: GCA_007570785.1. Classification (NCBI taxonomy): domain Eukaryota; kingdom Metazoa; phylum Chordata; class Mammalia; order Artiodactyla; family Antilocapridae; genus Antilocapra; species Antilocapra americana. The sequence continues at coordinate 16,235 of ML663614.1, read as the reverse complement.
GAACTGGCACCTACCACTGACACCCAACTTAAAACTACAGGGAGACCAGAGGGGGTTGTTCAGACTGTAATGTAAAACTGATAAAAATACACATTGATGAAAACCATTCATAAGAGCTTAAATTTTTTTCACTAGTGTCTGCATAAAACAATGAGTCATCTAAGGAGTCTGGTTCTAAACATAGGCTTTTAATTTTGAAATAGTGCAGTTCTGCATTTCACAGCAAAAATGTACCTTTCAAGATGATGCTCAAATCTGCCAGTGACTTCTTCACAAAAGCAGAGTTTTTTCACCTCCTCAGCCAGTCAGAAATTTCCTGGGGATTAGGAGGGTGTTTCCTGGGTCACAGTCAGCCTTCTGCATTCCTTATCAGCGGGGGAGTTTATTGTAAATGCTGGTTCTGAGAGAGATCGCTGAGTGACTCTGGCTCCTACAAACACAGGAACAGTTTGTCACCACCAGCATCTGTGGCAGGTGCAGCCACAGCCCCTGGACCAGGAGAGCCACCCTGCCAGCCCTCCTCCCTGACCACCCCCACCCCTGGGATCAGAGTAAGGGGACCTTGTGGGCCACTCATGCCCTCTTATCCTTCCCCACTCACAGGAATGGACACGTCATCTTGGAACTGGTTCCTGGAGGAAGGCAGGTCCCGGTTCCAGGAACACTCCTGGAGGGGGAACCCCCCCCCATCCACGGAGAGGCTGAGTGCTCATCACAAAGGTATGGGTGGATCATGGTGGCTGCAGGACCTCAGTGGCTGCCCTCTGTGTGGTCTCACATGATAAACAAAGACCTTGAATCCCTGGGCAATCGGGTGTCTCCAGGGCAGTTGAGGCTCAGATGTGTAAAGGATGGAGGAAAGGGCTTACCAAGTTCCGGAGCACAAAGTCCTTCCTGCACTGGAAGCATTAATGGATCTACAGAATGGAAAGATTGGTCATCAAAGGAATCCCGAATATAGGGTTTCTGAGGGAGACGCAAAGAGGAGGGAAGTGTCCCATGAGGATCTGGGATCTGATGCCCACTCGCTTGTCCTCAGCTTGGGAGGTATAGGTTATTGTACTTATGACCATGTGCAAGTCAGAGCCTCTGCTCTTCCCTGGATCTGATGTTCAAACTTCATGACAGTGATAGATGAAGAGAAAGAGGACAAGGGCCTTCAGCAGGTTATCCCGTCCTTCATATACAACCCACCGTAGTGCTCCAGGACACCCAGCTGTCCCACTAAACACTCAGGGCTCCCTCCCCCAGAGCACATTCACAGAGGCCCCGCTGAGCTCATGACCTGTTTGAGACACCAGGGCACAACAGCAGATGAAACAGGAGCCCAGAGATCCCCACTCTTGAGCAACAGACACAGAGAAGCAGACAGAATGTACATGAAGTCCATACATGTAACGTGCTTCTTGGAGAAAATCAGAAAGGAAGTTTAACCAAATTTGTGTTTATGGGATAAGTAATGGATGGCAGAGTGTTCTGGCTAAGACATCAACTGCCCAGACACTGAAGCCACAGTGGGCTGCGTGTTGTGTCTCAGTTATTTGATTTTTCAGTCTCTTTTGCTTTAAGTTTCACTAAAGGAGCTCAAAGTCTGCTTACCATTCTCTTGTACTCAGCATAGTATTGCAATGATTCAAAGCTAAAATTCCAGTGACTTTTGAGTCAAGTTGTTGCTCAGTTGTGTTTGATGCTTTGCGACCACATGGACTATAAACCCAGTAGGCTCCTATGTTAATGGACTTCTCAAGCAACAATACTGGAGTGGGTTGCCATTCCCTTCTCCAGCGGATCTTACTAACCCAGGATTGAACCCATGGCTCCTGCATTGGCATACAAGTTCTTTACCACTGAGCCCTATGGGAAGCCCTGTATTTCATATACCTGGTAAGTACCTGTTGGTTATAACTCAAGGTCTCTCCTTGGAGGACCTGTTTGGAGACAGATTTAGAGGCTACCAGACTTCAGCTCTAAGCCCTCTTGATAATTGTGGACAAGTAACCAGTCTGTCGGAGCCTCAGTTCCTAAACCTGACAGCTTTGTTTTTCCAGACAACCTTCCGGAGGGGAAATCCGGCTGAGTTCCTGCCCAGTGTAAGATACTACAGCTCTCGCTGTCAATGACAGTGCTGTTCATAAACCCCAGTCCACAACACAGAGGGAAAATGTCACTTGAAGAACCCAAGAGTGGGGATGTGTGGTGGTGGCGGGGTGGCACTGAATACAGGGAACTGGACTTGGGCCACTTCTAGCTGGTCCCAGCAGGACACCAAGGGCCACATCCCCGGAGTGCACGCTGTCAACTGCAAATTGTCACTTGCCCTGTCTCTACAATGATTACATCATCAGTGGCTGCAGCTGCTGACCTTCAACACCCCTGACATGAGTTAGGGTAGAGAGGAGCAAAGAAGTACTATGTGATTTGAAAAAGGCTGACAGAACATGTCTTCAGAACATTTTCAAGAGATGATTTTATGATCCCCATTCTTGTATCATATTTAGAAAAGCAGAAAAATCCTTCACGGTGACTTCTGGCAATTAGCAGTATCCATGAGACTGGCAGAAATCTGCCAAAAACATGTGCTTGATCGAATGTATTCCCCAACACTAGTCACTTGCTTACTAACCTTCCCCTTTTTCTTTGCAGCAGTTTCTAAGTACCTTCAGAAATGCTGTCTCCTGGGCTATTGTCCTCATTTTGCCCCAATAAAACAACTCAATTCTCAATGTTGTGCATGTTTTAGGTTAGCAGCACAAGCTCCCTGGGGCTAAAAAGTCCCAGTCTGAGGACAGAGCCCACACAGGACTAAAATACATCTGGAGCAGCCCACACACAGAAACCTGGGGAGCCCAGGGTCCAGAGCACACTGGGCAGTAAAGCCTGGCTGGCAGGGTTCCCAGCCTGGTGGCATTAATGACCACACCACTCGGAAGATACGTGTTTAGAAGACTCCAAATTCTGGCTGATTGTACTTGGGCCATCTCTCTCATCTCCATTTGCCACTATTACGCAACTCCTTGCACACGAGTGCTTTTCTTTAGCCGCCATCATGAAATGCCCTTTGGTGTCCTGGTCGGGGTGGATGGTGTTGTGGGGTTTTGAGAAAAGGCAGGAAGGCTGAGCTTGTGTCCACTGAGCTTGATGGTGACTTGGAGATGGTGGCGTGAGTTGAAGGTCTTCAGGAAAGCAGGATGTGAGACAGTGGACGGGTAATGCATAAAATGATCATGAGGAATTTTCTCCATCTCATTTTTAAAAACGTTAAAATTTGTCTGTGAATGTTAATGACAATAGCCCATTCTAGGTGAGAGAAACCAATCACGGGGTAAAACATGACCCAAAGAGTCTGACACCCACCCGCGTGGACAAAGGCCTTTTCTGGAAGTGCCTCTGCCCACCGCGCACCCATCATCAGGGCTGGGCTCAGCCTCTTTCCCGACCACCCTCAAACAGTGCAGGCCAGCCCCCTTTCCCCCTGACATTCAGGCAGCTGACCCCCAGGCCCCAGGCAGAACCACCAGCACAACGTGAGCGCCACTGTTCACCCATGTTGTCACCCGTGGTGAGAAGACCCACGTGTGTGTTTCTTGCACAAGCGCCAGGCCCACAGAGCCCCGGAGATAGAACGGGGGCGCTCCCGTCGGAGATGCAACAGGACCTGCAGAGCGTCTTGTCTGCGGAGCTAGAGAAAGCTTCTGGCTGAACTGGAAAAACCAAAGTGCCTGCCAGTGAACTTCCAAGATGGCACCGGGACAACCTTGGGCCCCCAAGGGGCGAGAACCCACCCCTGGGCCCCCCAGGGCTCCGCGGTCTTCTGGGAAGAATGGGGATCTGGACTCGATCGCCAATCCCTCCTAGTTTCGCATTCAGGCGGGTTCTTGCTCCAGTGGTATATGTGAACGACTGGGGATTAGGATGAAAGGAACCCATAGGGTAAGAATGTGTACGTCCTCTTCGTTCCTTCTCTGAGGGCCACCTGCCAGCGGGACACACGGCAGAAAGGCCTCTGATCATTGGAGGAGAGAGTCCCATTTGCAGAGGGGCGCGAAGGAGCTCTGGCCGCCCCGTGCGAGTGCCCTCACCTTATTCGGGGAACGTGGCCACAATTACTCGCCTCCGTAAGGTGGCCGCACTCCCTCTCCTTAAAGCTGCCAACTCAATCTCCAGCGACTGATGTCCGGTCCTCGCCGCTCCCAGGACTCTCGCCGCCAGAGCCGCCCGCTCGCGGAACGCTTCCTCCGGGCAGGCGGCGGAGGTGCAGCCCTCGCGCAGGGCGCCGAAGCTCCAGCGGAAAGTGAAGCCGCTCAGTCGTGTCCGACTCTGCGGCCCCACGGACTGTAGCCCGCCAGGCTCCTCCGTCCATGGGATTCCCCAGGCAAGGGTCCTGGAGCGGGTTGCCATTTTCTTCTCCAAGGGATCGTCTTGACCCCAGGACCGAACCTGGCTCTTCCGCATTGCGGGCAGACGCTTTACCGTCTGAGCCACCAGGCAAGCACGGCGGAAGGGATGAAGTTCAGGGCGCCGGCCGGTGGTTCCGGACCACGGCCGGAAAGTCCCCAGGACGGATCCTGGTCGCGGGCCTGTTGTCGAGAAAGGAACTGCGCGAGCCGCTGAAACGCCCTACAGCCTCCCGGGACGTCTGCCTCAATGCCGACTCCCAGCCCGCATAACACGCCTGGGCCGCGCTTCCTGGGCCGCAGAGGAAACGCGCCCATCGGGAGCTGGAAATGCCTGGCCGGGAAGCTGCCTCCAAGGAGACGCGCCCCAACCCCCACCCCGATCCCAGCGGGGCGGGCGCACAGGCAGCCAAGGGACCATGCCTGGTCCTTGCTCACAGGACTGAGTGGATTGCGAAACGGCAACCTTGAAAGTACTGGGAAAGAGCATGCGGGAATAATTTATACTCTGCAGTTTCAGAGTGGGGTCCTTGGAAAAGAACTTTTAAGTCCGGAAATCATCAAGAATCCAGGAATAAGCGACTGAAAACATCTTTACATATTTCATGAAGTCCACTGATAAGTATCTGGAGAATATTTGTTCAAATGTGTGTGCCTAATAAAGAATTGAGATCAACTTTGCTTTATGTAAAAGCAAAGTATTTGGAAAAGCAACTATTAAGACGATCTAGGTTGGTAAATTCTAGTACAACCACACAAGTCAATCTTAATTTGTGTTTGAGTTATCTGTATATTTTGAATGAAGTAAATCTACAGGTACTGCAAAGAAATTGACAGTGAAACTGCTCAATGAAAATACGTTGTAGAACTTCCAATGGTGTTCTTCAAGCTAATATGCATTATCTTCTGAAGAAACTTAGATGGAAAGACAGATACTAGAATAGCTAAAGGAATTTTGGGAAAAAAAAAAAAAAAAACTGCGGAAAACAGGCTTCCCTGCGACTTGGACTCTGGAGTCAGAAAGGTATCTGTCTCTAGAAATAAAGATGGGCCGCCCTCCTGCTACAGCCTCCAGGCTGCCCGCTGGCATCCCAGCCCCTAATCGTCTGTTTCATGTAGATCCAAAGCCAGGTGTGTAAGGGTAACCTCCACGCTCCAGACCTGGACTCCCTTACCTCTTTCTTTAACCTGGGAATCCCCACCACCAGCCACACAAATTGATACGATTGTCCTGTGTAGTTGTACTAGAAATTACCTAGTTCATTTTAACGGTTTTCCAAATACTATGCTTTTATAATATGCAATGCTGGTCCTCATACAAATCATCCCCATCAAGAGCTCCTAGCCCCACCTTACATGGGTGAGGCTCTTCTCTCCATGAGCCTTGAGCTGTTTTCCCAAGGAAAGGACATGCCCTTCCCACAAAATGCAGTACTTGCATGCAATCTCAAAAATGACAGAATGATCTCTATTCATCTCCAAAGCAAATCATTCAATATTATGGTCATCCAAGTCTATGCCCCTACCGCTAATGCTAAAGAAGCTGGAGCTGAACAGTTCTGTGAAGCCTACTAGACCTTCTAGAACTAACATCCCCAAAAAGATGTCGTTTTCATCAAAGGGGACTGGAATGCAAAAATAGGAAGACGAGATACCAGGGAATAACAAGCAAGTTTGGGCCTTGGAGCACAAAATGAAGCAGGGCAAAGGCTAATAGTTTTGCTAGTGAATGCACTGGTCATGGCAAACATCCTCTTCCAAAAGCACAAGAGAAGTCTCCACACATGGATATCACCAGATGGTCAATACCAAAATCAAACTGATTATATTCTTTGCAGCCAAAGATGGAGAAGCTCTATACAGTCACAAACAAAACCAGGAGCAGACTGCTGCTCACATCAGCAACTCCTTATTGCCAAATTCAGACTTAAATTGAAGAAAGCAGGGAAAACCACTAGACCATTCAGGTATGATTTAAATCAAATCCCTAAGATTACACAGTGTAAGTGATGAATAGATTCAAGGGAGTGGATATGATAGAGTGCCTGAAGAACTATGGATGGAGGTTTGTAACATTATACAAGCGGTGGTGATCAAAATCATCCCCAAGAAAAAGAAACGCAAGAAGGAAAAATGGTTGTCTGAGTAGGCCTTAAAAATAGCTGAGAAAAGAAGAGAAGCTAACAGCAAAGAAAAGGAAAGATACACCCATCTGAATGCAGAGTTCCAAAAAGTAACAAGGAGAGATAAGAAGGCCTTCCTCGGTGATCGATGCAAAAAATTAGGAGAAAAGAATGGGAAAGACTAGAGAGCTCATCAAGAAAATAAGAGATACCCAGGGCACATTTCAGGCAAAGATGGGCCCGATAAAGGACAGAAATGGTATAGACCTCACAGAAGTAGAAGATACTAAGAAGAGGTGGCAAGAAGAGTAGTAAATGGGGGACTATCACTGTTCCTCCCCCAAACCTGAATAAGAAATGTACTTGTGTGAGCTGTGGCTTATTCACTAAGACACATGAGGTTGCTGATAGGAAATGCACGAGCTGGTCCTGAATGATACACACACTCCCATCCCAGATCCACACTTCCCTGTCTGTGTGGTGGTGAACAGGCTGCGTAACCATTCTATCCTCACTTCTGTTAAAGCAGAGTCGGCAATGTTATCACATCGTATCACTATGTGGAGAATTGCATGAGATAATGAATGTATTGGTGCATATATGTCGTCACATAGCAACTCCAGTAATCTCAATACATGATGTGCGGTTATTGTGTCAATTGTCTAAATGGACCCCAGAGTGGTCACACATTGTGTCGGATTCTGGTCCTGCTTTGGATCGTTGTCATCATTCATGGCGTGTTTCTTTCTCATGCTCCTCAGTTCACACAGACTCAATGATTTCAAATGAATTCATCTTCTCTTGTACTTGATTGGAGGGGTGGGTGGGAAGCACCTTTCTTCCGTGTCCACCCCCGCAGCCCTTCAATTCAAAGATCATATTTAACCCTCAGAATAATTTGTAACAGATATTTTGACATTTATTGAGCCTTTTTGTGGGCCAGAATATCTTTGTAAATTTTTCATGTTTAGTAAGAAAAAAATGTTATTTTACTCTCTAGTTCTTAGAGTTCATTATAAATGTTCACTACATCAAGATGAATAGTGTCACACAGATTTTCTACATGCTTAACAGATTTCTTTTTTTGATCTCAATACCATAACAACAAAGTTGCTTTAATTAATAATTACATATTTTTCAAAGTGTCTCTCTACTGTACACATTTCTATTCCATACTAGAAGGTTATTGAAGTTATATAAACTCATGTAAAGGATTTCACAGGAAATTATAAATGCTTATTAAAGTACAATGGATATATTGAAAATATAGAAAATTTTATTAACAGGTTTATTAACTAATTAAAAAGTCATTATTTAATATTTTAACATTAAACATATTAATTCTTCAAGGAAGGTGTTTTTGAGAGTTCTGAAATATTCATATTTTAGTCCCAAGGTAAATAATACTTAAAATAAAATAAATTATATAAAGTTTCAAGGATGTAGGGGAGAAAGGAGTAAGATAGGAGAAAGTGGGCTTAGTCTGAATTTGGGCATATTTGTAAATGTTGTGACAATGAACTGAAGAATTTCAAGTTATCTAGTTCGCCTGTGCAGTAGAAAGTGATTCCTTTTGTGGGAGGTAAGGGAAGTACTGAGAAAGTTTAAAAATTGGAAGATATGCATAAAAAGTCTTAAATATTTTTGAAGCATAGACTAAGATTTAATTATCCAGATATAGTACAGTGGCAAGAGATGTTTGAAAGGTGTTGGGAGGTTTGTGAACCTCCCCAGGTTTAAGATGCTAGTTAGATTCAGCCATGGGAAAGTGGGCATGTGAAGTCATCCAGGACTGGAATCTTGATCAGCAGATGTGGTAAAAGGTCAGAAGTATATGAAAAGTGTCAGTCTTCATAACTATATGAAATGTTGAAATGACTTAATTTGATGGATTTGACATAAAAATAAGGATAGCTTGACACAGATATTAAGAGAGTGGAGTCAATTCAATGGAGGTTTTCCAAGCACTTGAGGTCAGGAAAGAAACTGAGTAATAACATCAAATAGCTTTCATTAATTACCTTTACAAACTTTTTGATTTTTGTTTCCTCATACATAAATTTGATTCACTATTTCCCTTGTGAGAAGCAGTAGCCAAGCCTTTCTTCCTGTTGTTGACTCTGGGAAACAAGATCTCTCCCCTTTTCTCTTGAATACTTCACATTTGCTGGTGCCTCACTGGTAGTTCATGCCTAGGTAAAGGTTTAGGAATTTATGACTCCAGGTCTGGAATGTACAGATAAGAGTCAAGTTTCATGTCTCTATTTCCTCAGGTTCACTTGCTTAGAGAACATACTGACTGAGATAAAATATAGAGGGAAACAACTAACAGCTGAGTTCTTGGGGGTGCATCTCTGTGTGACTGGGGACTTGCTCTTTCTCCTGAAATGATAACTCTCTATTCAGTGGTTAGCATGGTATCTCCACTTGGACTGAATCTTCTGAGTGTATCCAGGAGGCATTCCAGGCTCTGACCACCAGTTCAGACATTCAGCATCTCTGAGAGGGTTGTGGGGTGGGCAAGTGCTAATGCAGAAAACACCTCCTTTCCAGCATTTACACTGAGAGGCCTGAACCAATTAGAATCTCCTGTTACTCCAAATAGGGAGACGGGGAAGTGGCAGGAGGAAAAGGATCATCAGAGCTGTGAGGTCTCACAGAGAACAGAAGGGAAAAGGGCCCTCTGCTCACAGGAGAGATCAGGCTGGGACCTTCCTTCAGTTCTGCAGACCCAGTGTCACTGGCTTGAGGAGGAAAATCTGTTGTAGCTTGTGAAGAATGACTGGTATGTGTTGAGGTGATAAGGGCAGCACTTCCTAAGCTCAGGCCCCCAGAAAGCCTGCTCCATCCTGCAGAGCACTAGACACCAGACTAGCATACCTGTGGCTTAACCTGGGTTTTGTTATGTAAGAAGCTCTTACCTATTAGATCATTCGGTCATTCAAGTGTCTCAGGAGGTTATGAAACTATTTCACACTTACGAATTCTGAGATTTATCCTGAGGAATTTTGCTCACAGTCACAGCTAAGTGGCAGAACATGGATATTGTTTGCCTCGTGCTTAGTCTGTGAATTTAACTCAACTTTCTGGGGAATAGAGCATATTTATGAACTCACAGGCACCAATTTTATAATCACCAGTCAGGAAGCTAAAATTGACTTTCTGTTGTGGAATTTCCAGGATGTTTCAAACTACTCCTCACGTGATGTTCCTTCTTCATGAAAGTTATTGTGGATTCAGAGTGTGAACATCTCTGTGATGAAAGGCATATGAGCAGTCACCCCAGAGAAATATTGCACTTGACCTCAAACAGAGTTTAGTTTTCACCCACACAGCTCCCTTTCCCTAGCGCTGTCGCCATCAACCATCACCTCTGCACACTGTGAGCAATGGTGCCATTCAAGCCAGAATGTCTATCATGTTTGTAGGAATCAGTGGTGTTGATTCAAGGACAAGGCTGTGAACTCATCCAACAAGAGAGGCTCTGCCAGATGCATCCCAGAGGAAACTGAAGGGATGTGATGCTCCTCAGAAATATCTGACAGTTTCTATGTATACATGCATGCTCAGTTGCTTCAGTCATGTCCAACTCTTTGAGATCCAATGGGCTGTAGCCCACCAGGCTCCTCTGTCCATGGGATTCTCCAGGCAAGAATACTGGAGTGGGTTGCCATGCCCTCCTCCAGGGGGCATGACCCAGGGGCCGAATCAGTGACTCCTGCAGTTCTTGCTTTGCAGACAGATTCTTTACCAGTGAGTCACCACGGAAGCCCTGGCAGTTTCTATAGTTGATGCTAATTCAAATGCAAGCTATAATTCAGTTACAAGAGTCTGCTATTATGAAATGGAGCAAGAACCTATGGTCCTTGACCCCGTCCACCATGTCTTCTGCCTGCCATTTGTCTTTGGAAAATTTTAATCAAAGAATAAGTTTAACCAGAGAAGTGAAAAATGCTAAAACAAAGGAAAACAGTTAAAGAAGACTAAATGTAGTCATCAAACATAGTTGAGGATCTTTAATCTTTTCTCAGTTCAGTTCAATTCACTCACTCAGTCGTGTACAACTCTGCGACCCCATGGACTGTAGCAGGCCAGGCCTCTCTGTCCATAGACAGCTCCCGGAGTTTACCCAAACCTATGTCCATTGAGTCAGTGATACCATCCAATCATTTCATCCTCTGTCGTTCCCTTCTCATCCTGCCTTCAATCTTTCCCTGAATCAGGGTCTTTTCAAATGAGCCAGCTCTTCACATCAGGTGGCCAAAGTATTGGAGTTTCAACTTCAACATCAGTCCTTCCAATGAACACCCAGGACTTATCTCCTTTAGGATGGATTGTTTGGATTTCCTTGCAGTCTAAGGGACTCTCAAGAGTCTTCTCCAACACCACAGTTTTAAAGCATCAATTCTTTGGTGCTCAACTTTCTTTATAGTCCAACTCTCACATCCATTCATGGCTACTGGAAAAACCATAGCTTTGACTAGACAGACCTTTCTCAAGGGTTATAGAAAATATTCTGAGCCACATCCTGTGAGCTCTCTTATACATACTAAAACATCAGGTAGGAGAAGTTAGCTACATGGTGACTAGACTGTACTCAGAGCATGAGCTATCATAATTCCAAGAATTGGCTGCAAAGGAATGGGAATAAATGAACCCCAGAACTGAAGATTAACTGTACCTAAAACAACCAAGATGATGCTGGTCAGACCACTAATGACCAATTCGAAGATGACTGTTAGAGATAACTGTGCTGTTTCTACTTGTAGCCCTGCCCCATTCTATCTGTAAAAGCTCTCACCTCCTGCTTCTTGGGGGTAAGGGGGAGTCAGCCTTTGGACAGTTGTCTGTCACCTTCTCCCCATCCCAGTTGCCAGATCTGAAATAGAGAAACTTTTCTCTCCACCAACCTGGCCTGTTTATTGTCTTTTGAGCAGCAAGCAACCAGACACCATACTCACTCTTTTGAAACAGATCTTGGCACCCCGGATGGGGCTGGCTGCTGCCGGTTCCCGTGCTTTCAGGGCATCTGGCTCCCCTGGGTTTTCTAGGTCATGCTATGGTCATGACAGTGTATGAGCCTGCTGCCTGTGGTTAGCTCACCCCTAGTAGGGGATTTAGTGGATGTTCCTAGCAGCTATCAAAACAATATGTTTTATCCTCTCTGTTTCTCCCCTGCTTGGCACTGGCAGCCAATTTATGCTGTTTAATGGCGGAATGGAAACTTGCATTTGGGAGGAGCTGACAAGCTCCAACAGTGGGTAAGTCCACTGTGCACTGGTGTTCACACTGGCAGCCTTCCCATGTGTGAGTCAGTGCTATTTGGGCATTCTTGCCAGTCGGTTCTGATGTTTGTCTGATGTTGAGAATCATTTGTGAGCACTGATTGCTATTTAGGCATTTTTACCAATTGGTTCTGACACCTGACTAACAGAGCAGGAGAAGCACAGTCCTTAGCAGGTAGCCGTTGCTATGCTTCATTACTCTGCACCCTGTTACTAGGCAACAGGTTTTGCACAGCCATTGGTTGATGCCTCAGTGGGCCCCGCCCACAAGCAACAAACTGTCAACGAGTGACCCTTAGTTGTCCTGCTCAGCTATCGGTCAGCACCACAGCTGGCCCTGCCCACTGGTAACTTTCAATGAGGGACCACTGGGGAAGCGATTCAGCCAAAGGTCAGTGGGGTCCTGGTCACCTGGTGGAGAGTGAGGTAAGAGGCAGACTCAGGCCTTCTCCAGGATGCCCTCCAGATTCCCCAGCCTTGGGTCTGTAGGTGAGCTGGAGGACCCAGGAAAAGACTGGGGGCTCCATCCTGCAGGGCTCCAGAGCCCTCACTAAGGCCTCCACTAGCCTTGGCTCAGCCCTTGAGGCAGCGTTGAACCTCTTCCTCACCCCTGTCTCTGGGACCTAATAGCAGTGGCTGTCTGTATGAGTCACAGTCTGTGGGATCCCGTCTCCCCATTTGGGCAGCTGAGAAGACTGAAGGCCAGTTGGGTTGAGTGCCTGGCTCCCATAGGGATGATAGCTGAGCAGGCTGTGGAAATCTGGCCCTGAAGGAGCTGCCAACTGAGATCTACTTCCTCTCAATCAGAATTGGGACCTTGGAGGGTGAAAGCTGTGCCTTGAGACCTTGCCTTTTCTTGTCAGGACAGAGCATAACATTCATCTGGTAGAGATTTACAGGAACATCATTATCTGACCATGACCAGACCTCAGGAACAAAGGATCTGACCTGAGAAGTCTGCAAACAACTAACTGCACCAATCTCTCACTTCTGGCTTTTAAAGGGGCTTGCAGAAAGGTTTCAGTAACTTTGGGGTTCTTAGGACATGAGCAACCCATCTCCTTGTATGAATCTCTAATAAACCTTTCTCTGTTCCAAACTCATTATAATGTTTAGTATTGATGGGCCTCACTGTATGCTGGGCACATGGGCTTGTGAATTCAGTAACACAACTACCCATGAGGACTGTTTGCATCAGGAAAGTGTTTGGGAGTCCTTACTGGTCTCCCTCAGAGAGGGTTTGTAACTGATCTGTCATTCAGTGTGTGAGACTGTATTTCATTTGTGTGATTGGTATTCTTGCTGCCTTATGTAAAATGTCAATTCATTAAGGTTCAATTAATTGAGAAAAATTTTAGCTACGAAATTATAACTAAGGAAAAAAAATTGTTTTTTTTTTTTTTGGAAACTGTATGGCAACAGGAGATAGTGAAGGGCAGGGAATCCTGGCGTGCTGCAGTCCATGGAGTCAACAAGAGTCAAACATAACTGAGTGACTGAGCAACAACAAAATGGCAACATTATTTTTTAAGCTTCAGAGAAAATTGGTTAAGATGAAACTCTGGAAATTCCTAAAAACTGGTTCTTTTTTTGTATATGCAGTTAGGGAAAGCTAGCTTGATATAATAGTTTTCCCAGCTCTTGAGGAAACAAAAATATGCTTAGGAGAAAGCTCCAAGTTAACTCTTATCAAGTCCTTGAAATACAAACAGAGCCCACTTTGCCTGGGATTTTGGCCTTTGGCTACTCAGATAAAACTTCAAGTTAAAAAAAAAGAAAAAGGAAGGAACCCTTTTAAGAATAAGTATGTACATTTGGCTATTTTTTTCTATTATCCATAAACTGATAAGTTTAACTGCAATGCCTAATTCATGAAACATAAAAAGATGAAACAATGAGATCTGTGTCTGAATGTTTGTGTGTCTCAACATGTGTGTTTGTCTTTGTATAATATTGCTGAGGTTAACTTGTAAAGAAGCTCTATTTAATTGGCCTCAAAAATATGAGCACATAGGGGTCAAAGAAATCTAAATTTACTTAGTTTTGTCTTGTAAGACAAGAAGGAAACTAAAGATATTTTGGTTTACTAAACCTGTAAGTTGTATTACTGAAGAAAAGCTATGGTATGAAAAACATTCATGTTTTTAGGGGTTATAGAATATGTGTAATTTCTTGTGTTTGCCAATCAAAAAATGCTGGTGTAATATTTGAGTCACTTGGTTTCATTAAGGCTTCAAGGGGCAAAAATTGTGATATGTAATTTTTGATAAGGGAAACATTTCTGTGTGTAAAACAAGTAAGATATATGATGTTGGCAAAGAGAAGATATTTTTGTAGAAGAAAAATGATAATTTTTTCCTACAATTGTTGGTTTTGGGATGAAGAAATACAGAACAAATTTGTTTGGATCTAGAAAATAATAAAAAGCTTGTGAAGAAGAAACTTTGAAAAAGATTTTTGTATGTTGTCAAGATTAAGAGTAGACTGAATTTAACTAGGTATATGAATTTTGTTATTAGCAGTAAACTGATGCAAGACAAATTTGTTCTTTTCCTCTGTTAAGAAAGCAGAGTTATCCTGGAATATTGACCTGATTTTGGTAACAGAGACTTCTAATGGAAAGTAATTGTTTGGTTTCTAGTCATAGTTTTGACCTTAATTCTTCAGGATGGAAAAATTGTCCAATGAAGTTGTCACAAAGTGTAACTATTCATGATGTGTAGCACTGCTGGCTTTAAGTTTACTTCTTAAAGCACATGTATTTTGTTTGTGTGACAATTGGGTATAGATGATAAAATATATGGCCCATAAAACATTTCCCTGTTAACATTCCTTTGAGCCTGTTCATGATATCTGATTAGTTTCCTCCTACTGGATGACTAGATAAATCTATAAACAAAAAAGAGGCCTAGCACCAAGGGACATGGATGGACCCATGATAATGTATTGAAAATATATTATCAGTGCCTCCTATGGAAGGAATTACAACTAAAAGGGGAAAATGATGGAAGAGATTTTCATATATTGAGGTATGGGGAAGTCATTCTGGTCTATACATCATCTAATGCAAACTTTAGGTTAACCAAAATAGGCTGTTTGTGGCTCATTAAACATACACTCTACATCTGCTTTATTCATTAAGATAGAATAATATAAAGAGGCATTTTGATTATTATCCTCATTGTAATAGGTCTAGTAATCTTCAAATACTTGGGTACTATGAAAGTTTATTCCCTTTCTTGCTCTGTACTGGTCCCTCTTCAAGACTGAGGAGTATCAAAGAAAAGTGGGGATTCAAACAGAGCAGGACCCTATGGTCTTTGCCCCCACCCCACCCCACCTCGGCCACCCACCATGTCCTTTGCCTGCCTTTTGTCTGTGGAAAAAGTTTAATCAAAGAATAAGTTTAACCAGAGAAGTGAGAAATGCTGAAACAAAGGAGAACAGTCAAAGGAGACTAAATAGTAATAATGCAGTCATTAAGCATAGTCAAGGATCTTTATTTCTCGAGGGTTATAGATAATATTCTGAGCCACATCCTATGAGCTGTCTTACAGATACTAGAACTTCAGGCGGAGAAGTTAACTGCATGATGACTGGACTGTATCGAACATATAAGCTTCCACAATTTCAAGAATTGGCTGCAAAGAGATGGGAAGAGATGGACCCTGGATCTGAAGATTAACTGTACCTAAAAGAAATAAGAAGCTGCTGCTCAGCATGGCCAGTTTGAAGACGACTGTCAGAGATGACTGTGCTCTGTCCATAAAAGCTGTCGCTCCCTGCTTGCTGGGGTTGGGGGCGTGGGGGTGGGAGGAGTGCATGTCAGCCTTTGGACAAATGTCTGCCACAACCCCCTCAATTGTCAGATCTGAAATCGGTGAGCATCCAGACCCCACATACTCTTTTGGTAACAATTTTTTCTTAAACGAAAGAAGGCAACAGGTAGATTCCCTTCCCAGCACAAGAATAAGTGCAATTCTGATGTCTTAGCTTTGATTTTAATGAAGATTACTGAGCCTAATTTAACCAGTTTTATGTTTACCCAAAAAGGTTTATTTCAATTGGTAAAATTCACTAAAAAAGTTAATTGCTTATTTAATTAATGTCTTATCGTACAGTATTAAGACAATAATACTAGTTCTTTAGTCAGGGCTGGCAAGGACAGTGCACTCGTCTTGAGGTCACCGGGGAGCTCCAGCCAGGTGTGGATTCCTGAGATGCTTAAAATCTCAGTCTAGGAGACAGGGATCAAGGAGCTAGATGATTGCCTTTGTGGTACTTCCCGTGAGGATGCTCGTTGGCCACGTGCAGTCCTATTTCATCTCCGATCTGTCCCGTCAAACTCGTTGTTTGCCTCCAAGTCCGAGTGGGGCTTTAGGAATTTGACCGAACGTTCTGGTTGCCCCTGGCCTAACGGGCAAACGTTTTTC
>SRVM01037515.1:0-19901 GCA_007570785.1 Antilocapra americana | reverse complement strand
TTTCAGAGATGTAAAGTAAGAAAGTTACACATTTAAATTGATAAATAATAATAATGTTTTAAAACTGTCAGTCCCCAATCGTTCTGGCTCTAGGGAATGGTTTCACGAAAGACAATTTTTCCATGGACTGGGGCATGCAGAATGGTTTCGGGATGATTCAAGTGCCTCAACCCCACTTCAGATCATTAGATTCTCATCAGGAGCACAACCTGCATCTCTCACACATGCAGTTTGCAGTAGGGTGCCCACCCCTATAAGAATCTAATATCACCAGTGATCTGGCATGAGGTGGAGCTCAGGTGATAATGCAAGCGATGGGGAGCAGCTATGAAGACATGAAGCTTTGCTTGCTCACTTGCCACTCGCCTCCTGCTGTGTGGGCCAGCTTCTAACAGGCCACAGACCAGTACCAGCCTGTGGCCCAGGGGCTGGGGATGCCTGTTTTAAACTATCTACAGAGGATGAGATTATGAGTGACTTATTTTCTTCACATTTCTGTATATTTTGGGTTTTTTCTAATTAGTTTATATTATTTGATAATTAAAAAAAATTTTTTTTCTCTCCTTTGGTCTGTTTAAGTGTCTTCTCTCCTTAAACAATGTGTATTGACTCTTCCCAAATCTGGTCTTCATCTGGTAGTCTAGGTTCAAAATAGTTACACCAAAATGTTGATCAACTACAAGGTTTGAAGGCTAGAGGCATAATCCTCCCAGACTTCAGACAATAATACAAAGCTACAGTAAACAAAGCAGTAGGTACTGGCACCCACCAAAAAAGACATTCCAATGGAACAGAACAGAGAAATCAACTTACACACCCACAGTCAACCTGTGACAAAGGGGGCAGGAACATACAATAAAGAAAAGACAGTCTCCTCAGCTAGTGGTGTTGGGAATGCAGCTATCCAGGACAGCTGCATATAAATCAATGAAGATAGAACAATCCCTCACACCATACACAAAAATAAACTCAAAACAGCTTGAAGACTTACATACAAGATGTGATACTGTAAAACTCCTAGAAGAGAACATAGGCGAAACCCTCTCTGATGTAAATCACAGCACTGTTCTCTTATCTCAGTCTCCCAAGGCAATAGAAATAAAAGCAAAAATGAACAAATGAGACCTAATCAAACTTAAAAAGGTTTTCACAGCAAAAGAAACCATAAACAAAAAGACAACCTACTGAGTGGGAGAAAATATTTGCAAATGATGCAACTGACAAGGGCTTAATTTTCAAAATATACAAACAGCTCATACAACTCAATAACAAAAAAAAAACAAAAGCCCAGTGAAAACTGGGCAGAGACCAAAATAGACATTTCTTTGAAGATGACATACAGATGGCCAATAGGCACGTGAAAAGATGCTTAACATTATTAATTACTAGGGAAATACAAATCAAAACTACAGTGAGGCACCACCACACGCTGGTCAGAATGGCCGTCATCAAAAAGTCTACCAACTACAAATGCTGGAGCGGGGGTGGGGGCTGGGGGGTGGGGTGGCAGGGGTGGAGAAAAGGGAACCCTCCTACACTGTTGGTGAGAATGTCAACTGATGCAGCCCCTAGGAAAACACTATGGAGGTTCCTTAAAAAATAGACACAGACTTGCCATATTATCCTGCAATCCCACTCCTGGGCATTCATCTGGAGGAAACTCTAATTCAAGTAGATACAGTGCATCCCTATGTTCACAGCAGCACTATTTACAATTGCTAGACATGGAAGTGCCCGAAATGTCCACTGACAGATAAATGGATAAAGAAGATGTGGTGTGTGTGTATGTGTATGTGTGTGTATATATATATATACGTATATAGAATGGAATTTTACTCAACCGTAAAAATGGATGAAATAATGCCATTTGCAGCAACACAAATGGACCTAGACATTACTGTACTACATAAAGTCAGAAAGAAAACAAAAAAATGCCATATGATATCACTTATATATAGAATCTAAAATATGACACAAATGAACTTATTTATGAAACAGAAACAGACTCACAGACATAGAAAACAAACTTATAACTACCAAAGGGAAAAGGTTGTGGAAGAGGAATAAATTAGGAGTATGGGATTAGCAGATTATTGTTGTTGCTTAGGCTCTTAGTCACTAAGTCAAGTCCAACTCTTTCGTGACCTCATGGACTACAGCCCATCAGGATCCTTTGCCATGGGATTTCCCAGGCAAGCATAGTCGCCATCTCCTTCTCCAGGGGATCTTTCCAACCCAGGGACCAAACCCATGACTCCTGTATTAGCAGGTGAATTCTTTACCACTGAGCCACCTGGGATACAAACTACTATAACATAAAATAGAGAAATAACAAGGTCCCACTGTACAGCAAGGGAACTATATTCAATATCCTATAATAAATCATAATGGAAAAGAATATTAAAAATAAAAAACTATATATATGTGTGTGTGTGTGTATAACTGAATCACTGCTATACAGCAGAAACTAACCCTACACTGCAAATCAAACATACTTCAATATTTTAAAAAACTACAAAGTTTTATATCATGATTAGATTTTAGATCTGTTTGGTTTGAGGTAGGGAAGCAGAGTGGAAAGAATAAAGCTAAGGAGAATTAAGTTACCCCAAAAAAAAAATTGAAAACTTGGGACCAAATTGGGACTGAACTGGTCTACATTTAGCCTTGAACCAATCTCTTTTTTTAATCTTAATTACGGCTAGGCCAAGTCTAACTATCTTTAATTCATTTTATGACCTCCAAATCACAACCTAGAGAGAACACTCTAGACCACCGGGTAACCCAGAAGGCAGCTTTTTCATTATTCAGTTATTTTATCATTTTGCTTTTCTCCAGAGAATAGAGCCGAATGTGTAAAGAGGAGGGGAGGATGCAGCAAGGGAGGAGGAGGGGAGAGAGAGAGGGCCACCCAGGTAGTGATGTGTGGTAAGGGGAAACGAATGACTATATTTTAATTGATTTAAGATTCTATTTAAATGTGTTCCAGTTCCTTGATATTTTGTCTACTGGGGATATGTCTAAAGTGAGATCATACCCTTATTCTAGATTTAATATTCTTGGTGTATTTCATGAGTGGATGATTCAAAAGCTGCCTGAAACCCCAGTTCCAATGCATACACCCATGCCCACCAGCCACCAACACAGGTTCCAAGAAAAGAGGTTATGCCCCAAATAAGGAAGGTAGAGAAAACCATCCACCATGTTCTATGTGGGGCGACAACTGGTTCACTTCTGTTACATCTAGTAAGTGCCTTCGAGAACAGAATCCTCCGTCAGCCCAGAAGGCACACCTGGCACAGAAGGCACAGCCACTGGGCTGCTCTGCCCGCACAGGCCCCCACCACCACCTACTCCATATACGTCCCAGCACTTTTGCCTCTGAATTCCTATTTCATGACTTTACCTGACTATCATGTTACCAGCGGTCACTGAACTCCCCTCCTCCAAAGATACACACAGAAAACATTCTTGGTTATTATCAGCATATCATATAATGTGTTCAAAAATCATCCACAGAGATAAACTGAGTATTTTTGAGTCCAGAAGTTAATACAGTTAAGCACTGGTGGTATAGTGGTGAGCAGAGCTGCCTTCCAGAAGTTATACAGTTAAATGTTACTCAGGAAAATATCATTAAAACCTAGACTTTGGAACCAGGAGTCGACCAGTTTTAAAAGTCTCCATGCAAAAATTTGAACTAGACCGTAACGCTGTGTGTGGTTTTTTAAAAGTCCCAGCTCAACAGCAAACAAAACATTTCCTCCCCCTTTGGTCACGTGGGTTTCAAGTCCAAGAATGAGCCACTTGGGGCTGCAGCCCAGGGCTTGGGCACTTACATACAGAGGGACTTCGCTGCAGTTCAGCTCCATGGTTACTGCATCTGCAATGAAAATAACAAACAGGAGAGTTATTGAAGGAGGCCCCGTGTGACCAAGCAGTAGAGCTGTATCCTGCCCTTCAGTTAACATCATGGAGGGAAGTGGTACCCACGAGGTAGGAAAACTGCAGAGATAAAACTAAGAACAAAGGAATAAGATGCTCTCCGTATAAAATAACTTCCCCCCTTTCTTCTTTCACATGAGTATCTACAATAAGCAAAACCTATCACCCCCAACATTATCCCACTGCCTGCTCCCAAACAGAAATTATCAGTATATTTGAGAAAGCCAAGAAAAGCAGGTTGCAAGTTTTGCCTTAGTTAATCACTTAGGCTACTCTGCGGTCACAATCCACTCTTGGCTAGACGAGGCAGGAGCCTATGGTGACAAGACAGATCTAGGACCTGTTACTCAGGACTTGAAAGCTTTATCTGGAAGGAGGCAGCCCTCTGTCAGGCTAACCAGGCTCTCCACTAGCTGTACATGCCCTATCTGCACCCAGAAACCAGCTAACAGCTTAGACAAAAGGAACATCATTTAAAAGAGACTCACTGAACACCTTCAATGGGCTCAGCATTGCACAAAGATAACCAGGAAGTGATCCGCCCCTCAGAGAGCCCACAGCTGAATGACAGACACCGACAGATGGGAAGAAAGTGAAGAGTGGGCTGCATGTGAACTCTGAGGAGGGTCGACAAGGAGACTCACGGCCCCCACCCCCCTTCCTCTCTCCCCCACCACCTGCGTCCTCCAGGACACAGTCCTGCTCACCAGGCCACTCCTGGTCCTGGTCCCCAGGCCACCACCAGCTGCAGCGCCTTGGGAATGGCTCTTAAGAAGGCAGACACACAGCACCTGAACTGTGACTTTTGAGTACAGTAATCCCTAGAGGACACACTCGACCCAGAGGACAACTACAAAGAATTCAATTTTATTTTTTTTATAAAGTCATTTAGCTCACATTTGACTAACAGTTCATAAACATGCTGGCGCTGGCCACCATCCTGGGTCACAAGCTACCTTCCATGACTCATCTGGAGGGAAGACCGAGGGCATCACAAGGCCGAGGGGCTGACAGCTGGGCCCCGCCTTGGTCCTCATTTTCAACGCTTTGTGCCCTGTGGCAGTTCATTGGATACACTTATATCAGCTTACAGGTTTTAATTTCATTAAAATTAACAATTTTTAATGAGACTAACCTCATAAATTGGATGACTGGTTTAAGGAGTCCAGGAAAGAAAATTCAAATTAAAAATAACACAAAAATGACAAAACTGAGACTCCCAATCCCAAAAGGAATTGTTCATCAGCTACACTGTGAAATAAAAATAATGACCAGCCTGAGAGCATTGACAAGAACATGTCCCCAAGATTCAAAACGATCGAGAAGGCATTTAAAACACAAATGCGGGACATCCCCGGGGATACAGTGGATGGGAATCCACCTGACAATGGCAGGGGCTGATCCCTGGGCCAGGAAGATTCCGCATGCTGAGCAGCCACTAAGACCCTGCACCACGACCACTGAGCCCGGGCTCTGGGGCCCACGAGCTGCGACTACTGGAGCCTGTGCTCCTCAAGAGGAACCGCCATTGCGAGAAGCTCGCACAACGCGACGAGAGGAAGCCCACACTCAGCAGCAGAGACCCAGTGCCACCAAAACTAAATGACTAACATTTGGAACATGGAGGGCTGCCCTGGGAGGCTCAGCTGGTAAAGAGTACGCCTGCAGTGTGGGAGACCTGGGTTCGGCCCCTGGGATGGGAGAGCCCCTGGAGAAGGGAAAACCTACCCACTCCAGTATTCTGGTCTAGAGAATTCCATGGACTATATAGTCCATGGGATCACAAAGAATTGGACACGACCGAGCGACTTTCACTTTCAAATGAATGTATAGCCACAGCACGTGTACCACGCCTCTCATGCTAAATGTATGCTGTGTCTCAAAATACTAGTCATTTTTCACCAGTTAACAGCCGTGCCATACACGATTCCAATTTCTTATAAAACTTTACTGAACTGGATCATAAAGTCAGAAGATTCTTTGAAGATTTCTACTTAATAGTAAAAGAAATGAATGCATTCTATGGTAAACACAGTGCTAAGAAAAAATGGCTGAAACACAGAGTAAAAAACACAAAGTATAAAAACTAAAGCATGTTCCTTTAGGAGCAAAACTTTTAAAACTGAATATTTTAAGAAGCCTATTAGGACAAATTAAGCTGTGTGGAAGACTTGCCATAGAGTTAGAGAAAAGTACTGATATGGTATTAGATTTTATCTGATAAAATACATTTTAAAAGTCACTTTGGGAGAGAATATGAAACTTTTCTGAGAAGTGAGTTACTGCCTCAATAAATAATGTTCAAAATACAACCCTGATAGGGCAACTTCTCAGACAGGAAGTTTAAAAAGCACAAATGCAAAATCCATTCACCATGTCATTCATGGGTGAGATATGGTAACAAAGAACTTGAAGCCAAAAGCACCCAGTTTCACAGGATGTCAGTGTGGTTAACTTTATAGAAATAAGACCTTAAACATGGTCAAATCTTTACAATCGCTGCAACAAGACGGGAAATGACCATAAAAATCTCTACCACATTAAAGGGTGTTGGTTATATTGCAACAAAGTACTTTAAAAAGTTGCCAAACATGTACTACCTAATCTTCTAATAAAAATAGAAGTGTTCCAAATTTTTGCTGGGTTTTCCAAAATTAAAACTGGTTGTTTATAGCAGATTTTTCTTAAAATATTTTTCAAACAGATATCCTATCCCTTTTAGGAAGGGGTGATATTTAATAAGTGAAAAAGAAAAGGCATCTCAAAAGAAACAAGTTATGGACAGTATACACCATTGTAAAAACATTCTGAAAAAGTATCTGTATGTTTTCATCTTGTGATTTTGATGTGAAAATTATTTAAAGTTTGGCATCTACAAAAGCCCTCATACAAACACGCTTTAAATTTGGGGGAAAGGCTTTCTAATATACTTTTTTAACCTTGCCAAATGTTTTATGGGTTTTTTTTTCTTTTTAATGCAACAACTTCTGATTAATTTGCACGAAGAAGGATTAACATCAGGAAAAATGGGAATGTACTAGCTACATTTAAACCAACCCTTGTATAATTGTTGGATGGGATTGAAATATAAATCGCTTTATTTATAAGTACACCCAGCACTCATTTCTTCAATTAGAATCTCTTTACCATAGCATGGTATCTTTTCTAGCTATGACACTTCAAAACCAGTTTCAAAATGAATAGTACTTGGAACCAGACCTTCAAGCCAAAGTACTACACAGCATTAAAATTACTAAGCATAAATTTGTGAAATGTGACACATTTTCACAGTATTATTCTGCCATATGTTACATGTCAATGCTTTTAGTGAGAACAAAAGGGGCTATTAAAAAAAACTTTTTACTACAATGTTCAACCCTTACAGCTTTTTAGATTTGAGGTATGTTTTAGAATATACGCTGTTACAGTAGTTATTATCCCTCGGTCACTAAGTCACGTCTGACTCTTGGCAACCCACGGGCTCCAGCACGCCAGGCTCCCCTGTCCGTCACTGTCTCCCGGAGTTTGCTCAGATTCATGTCCAAGCTACAATAGCATGTTTCATTAATAAGTACATTAAGTAAGGAATACATGCTAACATTTCATACTTAAGGGTACAGGACAACGTTTTGAAGCTCTGCTCTATAAAGTAAGAAAGCCTTCCCCACAATGGTTAGGCTGCTTTCCCCAAGTTTTCCTCCAGGTTCAGTAGACTAAGGCATGACCTGTGGCGTGTAGGGCGCTCACCAGAGCCTCTAGAGTGGTGTGTTTATCCAGTGAAGAGGCCCACGTGAGCTGAAGTGCAGGACAGAATCAACCTGGCACACTCTGAAGAATCCAGGGTCTCCACCCCTTTCAGTCAGTATAAGGCCCACTTCATCAAATGCCTATCTCAGCTTTGGATTGTAATTATCTCAGACAAAAGGCAAAACATCAAGGGCTAGACAACATATTTATATTTCACTTGATATTTAACAACTCATATTTTATTATTTCTGTTTACCTTTTGCCTGTTTTCAGTGAAGACATTTAAGAACCATTTTGAGCAGCAGTTTTCTTATTTTTCAGAGAAACTATGTTTCACTGCTTGAAAAAATCAACTAAAACCCAAACCCCCATGGTTCTCAACCCCAGTTCCAACACTTCTAAAACCTCTATCAGGATCACCTGCTTAAGCTGTAAAGAACAAAGTTCGAAGCAGATATATCCTCAAATAAAACTTCAAACCAAACCAGATATTAAAAACTATATCCTTACTTTTCTGAAATTAATTCCTCTGTTATAGCCAAAAGCAGAAAGTTCTGTGTTCACCTGCAGAGCTGCAAGAGCTGCATGGTGAAATGTGGCCACATCTCTTACATCGAGTTTAATGACAAAAAATGTGTATTTGCTAAACAAGTCACAATCGCCTAAGCTCTTCACACGCTGTAGCTTTTCACTAGTAAGTCAAGTGTCAGGTACTGAGCTACATCTTCTAATGCTGAGTTCTCCACCTGCAATTTCAAAAATTGAGACTCAAGTCCTTTTATATCGTACTGCATTTTTTAAAAATATTTCTTGGGAAACTGAAGAGCCAATACAGTTCTGGTCTTGCTGGCAGACACCATGGAATTATTTGGGGTCTCGGTAGAGAGCCGCAACTTTTAATTTTACTCCCAAAAGAGGAAACAACCTTGTGAGAAGATCATCAAGATACAAAAAATTCAGTATCTTAGATATTTTTTTAAAAATATGTACTGTTCCAATACGTTTGATTGCTAGTTAACTCTAAAGAAAAATATTAGACTACTTTCAACAAGTGAAAAGAATATTTTAATTTTTTAAAAAACATTTAATACAGAAAAAAATCAATTCTTTGAAGTTCTGGGTTTCTCAAGTTTTAGCACCTATATGAAATATTGTAAGACTGATTCAATATAAAACCATGACTAATTTTGTCTTCAACATGCGAAAAATCGGTGTGTATGCCTCTCAAACAACCTATTAATAGATATGGTCCAATATTTATCAATACTATAAACAATTACATATAGAAGGAAAATGGTATGTGAAGTACTGCATTAAATATTTAACCAACATCATCTCAGAGAATCCTCATCGCTGCTATTGTTCAGTCGCTAAGTCATGTCCGACTCTTGGTGTCCCCATGGCCTGCAATACCCCAGGCTTGCCTGTACTTCGCTAACTCCTGGAGTTTGCCCAAACTCATGTCCACTGATTCAGTAGCATTGAGAAAATGCTACTTAGTTACCTAAACCTTCCTTTACAAGTCCCTCCAGTTACAATGTTAATTGCAAATCAAGTTACCTAACAAAAATATTTAAATGAACAGACCACTTACAGAATTACAAGCAACAACCTCCTGTGTTCATTCTTCCCCCAACCCAATGCCAGCATCTACCCTTTAGCAATTTTATCCCAAACACCAAAATTTTTTTCTATAGTTGTTTGCTTTGGCCTGATGTGGTTACCAGATATTTTAGCTAAAAAAAAACAAACTCAAAATAATGCTGGAAATCTTTTTTTAAGCACGAAATAAGGTTAAATAAAATTGGGAAAAGAGTTTGAGTACTGGAGAACTTCAAGTCACATACAAAACTATCAATGAGAATGTGACACAGAGCCATTAACAAGTAAAAAGAAATAATCATAATAAGGTAGAAGCATAAAGACAGTCATTTCAACATTAAAGGAATATGAGTGCCTTCTTCCCACCTAGGAGAAAATAGAAAACAATCTTGGGTATTTCTAATAAAAATGACCCTCATAATAATACTTTGAAAATCAAATAAGACAACACCAATGTTCCACTGTATAAGTTGTGCCAAAAAAAAAAAAGTCACAACCTCCTTCAATTAATTTCTCACACACACATGATTCACTTTACGTTCATTCTAAGAGTCAACAGAGCTGAAAACTAAATGTGCATTAGATCACCCTGAACAAGGCTAGGCTGGTGTTTAAGCAGCCACTCCAGAACTGTTAGTTCTAGCCATGATACTCTGCTGCCTTTCAGCCACAGGAATACAATAAAAATTTTATAAACATTTTCAGAATTTTAATTTCATTTTAAAAAACTAGAACCCCAGGAAAATCTTTTCTCTACCTCTGTTACTTCTGAACTGTGGTCCCCATTTTAAGGAGCTTCTCTTTAAAGGGCCTTCCTGATGCCTGCCCTCTTCAGCTAGGAGGGCCTCCAGCACCTGTCTCCACTTCAAGAGGGCAAAGGAAAGCTCAGCAAAGTTGTGCCACTTGGTTGAGAATGAAGCCAAGAGGCTAGTTATGGCAGATGCATGTGGATCCAGCCTGTCTGACCCCAGAGCCCATGCTCTCCTTGGCCTCAGCACAGTCCTTTTGTCACATTACTACAATCTGAAAGACATAAATTCATTTGGCTAAAAAGCTGTAAGGACCTCAGAGTGAGGAGGATAGGCTCAGAAACAGACTGTGTTTGAACACCAGTTCTACCCTATTCTGTGTGACTCTGGGCCTGTTATTTACCTCCCTGGCCCATGGGTCAAGTAGAAACAGTAACAGTACCTACCTCTTAAGACGGTTGGGATGATTAAGAGATTTGATCATGTAAAAAGAGAAAACACTTCATGGGCACTCAATAAACCCTAGCTGTAACTATCATTTATTATCATCGCATATGACAATGCATGCGTGCTCAGTCGTGTCCAGCTCTTTGCAACCCCATAGCCCGCCAGGTTTCTCTGTCCATGGGATTTCCCAGGCAAGAATAGTGGAGTGGGTTGCCATTTCCTTCTCCAGGGGATCTTCCCAACTCAGGGATCAAACTGGTGTCTCTCCCATCTCCTGCACAGGCAGGGGGATTCTTTACCACTAGTGCCACCTGGGAAGCCCAATCATTGCATGTGAAGCATACACAAAGGGTTTTTTTTAAGCATTTGAATCTTTATTCCAAATAAGATCATTTGGAACCTCTACATATTGGTCTGATCAAAATGATCTGGCAGGAATTGGGGAGAAAGGGGTCAGAACGAGGCCTATTCCACTCCGTCTCATCCTGGCAGCCCCGAAGCATTCCCAGGCATCAGGAATTCTGAGGAGCACTGTAACACATCACTATAATACCGCCAACCTCCACAGAATTTTTCATTAGCTTATTTATTTGGCTGCATTGGGTCTTGGTTGCAGGATGTGTGATCTTTAGTTGTGGCACGGGGATCTTTCTTCGAGGTGCACGGGCACTCTAGTTGCGGCGTGTGGGCTCAGCAGTGGTGGCACGCAGGCTCCAGGGCACATGGGCTTAGCTGCTCTGCGCCATGTGGGATCCTAGTTCCCCAACCAGGAAGGAACCTAAGTCCCCCTGCACTGCAAGGCAGATTCTTTGCCACTGGACCACCAGGGAAGTCCTAACTCCACGGAACTTTATTTGATTTTACAAAGCCAAATATTCCCCCTCCACTTCGAAACTTCAAAGGGCAGGGAGCAATTACTATTGGGGTAATTCTACTGCTACCTTAGTTTGAAACCTGTGGCCCTGGAGATGGAAATGTTGATTCACCGCTCCTTCAGTGAACCTCGAGGTGTAGAATTTTAATTGTATTTCACAATATTTCACAACTGTTATACTAACAGGAGGAGAAAAGAACAGTTAAACGGGAGGCAAGTCCAAGTAAAAACCTTCATGCCAACACAATGGATGGGCAGGAAAAAAGCAATTTAGAAATAAACCTACTGCTGAATACACAGCAGTGTCTACAGACCTGCTTCAGACTGGAGTTATCCACCTGATTTATGCAGGTCTAAGCAGCTTTATGTGAAAGAGTAGAATTACTTGGTGAACTCAGTGTGGGGAAATGTCTGAAGATTAGAAAGCAGGCAACACAATAACCATTCAAAAGGATCTCATTAATTCCAGCGACTGGGGGTGGGGAGGAAGAAGGGGAGCCAGTCAGTCTGAAATGGGACAGCCTAAATTAGAGGACGTTTCTAAAGTACAAAGAGGAGCAGCAGCTAGCTGCTAGCAAAATGTTCCGCCAAACCAGTCACACTTGCTTGCATTTCACAGGATGTATCTGCACACTGAGTGATTAAGCCCTTAAAGAGCTTTTTTATATATCAATGGAACATTCCCTTCACCGGCTCACTTATGCTATTAACCTGCTTAGTGTATCCTTCATAGTTAACGCAAAGCTCAATCACTCAAGCATCGTGGGCAAGTTCCATCCTATCAGGGCATCAATGTGCTTATTAGCAACACAGCTCTAAAGCTCCTCTCTCATGTCAAAGCCAATTTGCTGCACAACACTATGCAGGCTGTCATGGGAAGGATAATAAAATATATAAAATATATATACAATACTGTCCCTAGCATGGATGAGCTTACAACCTGACCAGGATAAGATCTATTAACCATGAAAAGCTAAAGGGTAAAGGAGTAATACCCCTGAGCTGGCAGAACACGATAGTATAGGGCAGGTATGAAGTGATAAATGAGTTATATACATAGAACGAGACAAAGGAGGATTCAGCATGAAGACAGACCTGGATACATGATATTTTTTTGAAACACTGAGGAGTTAGATAGGTTAGAGTAACAGGTCTGGAAACCAGAGGAAGTAAAGGTCACTGGCCTCTTACGTTAACACACAATTCACCCCTGAAACAACACATACTAAATCTGCAACAAGGACATCCCTGGTGGTGCAGTGGTTAAGAATATGCCTGCCAGTGCAAGGGACATGGGTTCAATTCCTGGTCTGGGAAGATCCAACATGCTGCAGGGCAGCTGAGCCCACAGGCCCTAGAGCCCGTGCTCTGCAACAAGAGAAGCCACGGTAATGAGAAGCCCACGCCCTGCGTCTGGAGAGGAGCCCCACTCGCCACAACCAGAGAAAAGCTGCGCAGCAACCAAGACCCAGCACAGCCAAAAATTTAAACAAATAAATAAAAATCTGTGACAAAAGTGAACAAAAGACTTCCAGGGGGGCGAGACTCCTTTGCCAGAGACCTAACAACATTCCTAATTTCATGTTTGCTTTGAGTCAGAATGTAAACAAAATATACTCATTTTTTCTATAATGAGCTTTTTACTTTTCCATCTTAATGGAATGCATGACCAAGTTTAGTACAACTAACCGATGCTGACAGTTCTCTGCTTGGGCACAGATAATGATCATATCAGATTTATCAACCCTTGCTTCATCACCAGCATCTCATTTCTATTTTCTTATTTTGCACTCATCTTTACAAAACAAGGAAATGGAGCAAGAAAAATAAGTCACAGGTACAGAGACATGCTACTATAACTGAACTGGCAGGTGTGAAATGCCCACAAGTTCACTCGTTTGCTGATGCCTTAAAGCTCAAGCTCAATACAAGAAAGACTGTTTTCTTGGCAGAGCTGTTCAGCCTAAGTAGTTTAACACAACAATTTGGCAATGTATCCCAGATTAGTCAGGAAAAATATTGCTGAGAAAGAAGTATTTGAGTTAGGTCCTCCCAGAATAAAGCCTGGCTAATATAGCTTTCTCTTATTTTGTAAATTATAGAGTTTCTCCACTTTTTACTTCAACAAAAGAAGAGTCACTCTCCCCAGAGTCTTCTGCAGGATTATTGCAAATTAAGTGGATTCATATGACTTACAGTTCATTAATGAACTTTATAGGGTCTGTGAACACCAAAAATTTAGGTATGAAATTTTGTGTAATGTGCATTTTTCTGACAAGTGTTTACAGCTTTCAGATTCTCAAGGAACTACTGGACTTTAAAGACTAAGACCTTTCTTTTTTTTTTTATCATGCTAGACATCAAAATTAAAAAATTTTCCTCTGTGAAAGCCCAAATGAGGGAGATCAAAAGGCATGCTACAGACTGGGAGAAAATATCCAACAAAGGACTAGTATCTAGAATATATTAAGAATGCTCAAACAATCCAGTTAGAAAATGGACAAGAGACATAGACATTTCACTGAAAAGGATGTCTGAATGGCAAATAAGGTCATGGGAAGATGTTCAACATCATTAACCATTTTAGAAATGCAAACTAAAACCCCCATGGATATTAACTGGATTTACTGTGGTGATCAATTCACAATACAATCAGTCTTCTATATCCGCAGAACCTGAAGATACTAAGAGCTGACTGCACGACACCGCTTCATGCCAGGGACTTGAACATGCACAGATCTGAGTGTCCACCGGCGGGCCGAGAACCAGCCCTCCAGGAATACCAAGGGATAACTGTATATACATATAAGGACTGACTGTGTTTTATCCCTGAGACAAACACTATGTTCTAGGTCAATCAATTCAAAAAGAGAACTTTGGTTCATGTATTGGAAGGCTACATAGCTGTTATATCTACTATAGAAAGAAATACTTAGTGCCTTGGAAAGATGTTCATTGCAAGTTAAATTTAAAATGAAAGCTATTTAAAACATATAGTATAATCCCATTTTTGCAAATAATATAGGTACACAATATGTATACAAAATACATCAGAAGGCTATAAATGTGGGGGAAAAAAACAAAAAACCACACACACACACATAATGAAATATCAATATACCATCCAAATGGCTATAACAAAAAACAGCGTCATAACCAAATCTTGGGAAGGATATAGAGATACTAATCACTTACACATTGCTGGTAAGAATGAAAAATACTATAGCCACTCTGGAAAACAGTTGGGCAGTCTCTTAAAAACTAAATACACGTTGCCACCAGTAATTCCACTAACGGGTATTTCCCCCACCCCCAGAGAAATAGAACTTTATGTTGACACAAAAACCTGTATGTTTATTGGTCATAGCCTTACCTATAACAGCCAAAAGCTAGAGTCAGCCTGACATCTTCAACAGTTGAATGGTTAAACTCTGTTGTCTGTGTGCACACTTGCATGTGAACATGTAACTCAGCAATATGTACTATTCAGAAATTAAAAGGAACAAACTATTTACACAAAAGCATGGATCAATCTTTAGGAAATTATGCTGATCGATAGGAGCCAATCCCAAAAGGTCACAGACCATAATCTCACATATATAATAATACTTTTAAATGAGAAAAATTAACGGAAAACAAATTAGTGGTTGTCAGAGGTGAAAAACAGTATTGGGAAGGCAGTTGTGATTATAAAAGGGCGACATGAGGGATCCTAGTAGATTCAGAACCGCTCAGTATCTTGTCTGTGATAGTGAAACCATGAACTTACACAGGTGACAAAAAAGAATGCTTAAATTGAAGATCACAGAGACTAGTAAATATAAGTAAAACTGGGAAACCTGAATAAGATGAGTACATTGTATCATGGTCAATATCAACTGATCTTAGTAGTAGCAGTAATTGGATGCTCAGTCATGTCTGACTATTTGCGACCAGGCTCCTATGTTCATGGGATTCTCCAGGCAAAAATACTGGAGTGGATTACCAATTCCCTTCTCCAGAGGCTCTTCCCGAGTCAGGGATAGAACCCCGGTCTCCTGCATTGCAGGCAGATTCACTAACATTTGAGCTGTAGGGCAACTGACCTTATTATAGTTTTATAAAACATTACCACTGGGCAGAGAGTATAAAGTTTCTCTATAGTGTTTCTTGGGCACTCAGCAGTAAAGAATCTGCCTGCAATGCAGGAGATGTGGGTTCGATCCCTGAGTGAAGAAGATCCTCTCGAGAAGGAAATGGCAAGCCACTCCTGTATTCTTGCTGGGAAATCCTACAGACAGAGGAGTCTGGCAGGCTACAGTCCAAGGGGTTGCAAAAGAGTCGGACACAACTTAGCAACTAAACAACAACAAATAGTATTTCTTATAACTGAATGTGACTGTACAATTATCTCAATAAAATTGTCAATTTGAAAAGTTATGTTAGAATTTATGTATCCTAATCAATTTTCTCTTTTGCAATGGCTACCATAGGTGGTTCACTGCCCGTCACCTCTCACCCTCATTTTCCAATGATATTGCTACTGCTAAAAATATTTTTAGAATTCTTTCTCAGCCTGTGACCTGTTTTGATTATTCTGTGTGAAAGCTTTATCTTTGAGAATACATTTCAAATTTCAAAATGTCAAAGAAATTCAGAACTACCTTAGAGAAGAAACATAAGTGAACAAAGTAGGAAATACTATTTATGGGCAAGAAACAAAGTAACTAAGTCATGAAACTGGTGCTCTTTTGTGGAGTGGTGGGCTTAATTTAAGATTGTGAGATCAAAACCACATACTTCTGACTGAAAATCCCCTCTAGAGGCAATGTGAAGCCAAAGAAGTATTTGAAGTGAAGCAGTAACTTACCTAAGGTCATCTTGTCACAAGCTTGACCCAAAGACTGCTAAATAGACTACAGAGTCTATTTCTTTTTTGAAGAAAGAAAGTAAAAGAAGGTAGCTGGGAGAATGCTGCTGCAGCTGCTAAGTTGCTTCAGTCGTGTCCGACTCTGTGCGACCCCATAGACGGCAGCCCACCAGGCTCCGCCGTCCCTGGGATTCTCCAGGCAAGAACACTGGAGTGGAATGCCATTTCCTTCTCCAATGCAGGAAAGAGAAAAGTGAAAGTGAAGTCATGTCCGACTCTTAGCGACCCCATGGACTGCAGCCTACCAGACTCCTCTGTCCATGGGATTTTCCAGGCAAGAGGACTGCAGCCTACCAGACTCCTCTGTCCATGGGATTTTCCAGGCAAGAGGACTGGAGTGGGAATAGGCGCAAGGAAAATTCTCCTGATAACTAAGGAACATGTCTACTGAGATGTTAACAAATTCAACCAGAGGTGGACGCCACCACCCCCACCCCACCCCAGTGGCTTTCATCTGCAAATTGTGGCTTTGCATCACCCCCATCCACCTCCCCATTCCCAACTAGGCTTTGTAGGCCTTTGCAGGGACAAAAAGGTACTATCCACCTACTACCCACAAAAATTAAATTCTTAAACCAGAATAGCTAGACTGCAGCACCCAATTCTAGACTATAAGACTAGTGGACAAATGAGTAAAGCCTGGAGAAATTCTCAAATGGTGCTTTCACATTTAGATATATGACCTTAACGATTAAAAGAAATGAAGCTTAAACTCAGAAAAACAACTAGTTTCTAAATGCTTCATTTAGTTTAGCACATTTACTCAGAACTTCCTATATATGCTTAGTACTCGGAAAAAAAAGTATAAATGTCTCCCTTCAAATGTCTTTCAATCTATATGAAAAGAAAGGCCCTATTGATATGAAACAGGCAAATAAGCTAGAGGAACAGATAACTATCTACCAAGGAAACCACAACCATTCACTTTCTCTATAAATACTTCTTGAGTATCTATTATATCCGAGGTACTGGGGATGCAGGGATGAGGTCTTCCTAGAGAAACTGCCAGCCCACTGAGAAAATGGAAAACAATGAGAATATAAAATATGTGTGGGATTCTGCGAATCCAGGGAGATAGAAACACTCAAATCAGTCAGTAGCTGAGGTATCAGGCATGGTTCCCCAAGGAGATAAGGCCTAGGCTACGTCTTAAAGAATACATACAACTGCTTTTTACTAGGGGCATTCCTGCTTAGAAAAGCATTTGGAAATGAGGGCAGAGCATGTCTGTTTCTTACATCTGGGTTGGTGGGGCCAGGGAGGAGCAGAAGAGGGAAGGGAGCTGCTTCTGGCATTCATCATCAGGAACCATGCATGCTGAGCATTCAATAATACTGGATTGATTCTGCTCAAAGAACTGTCCCATCCAAATGCCAACAGTGACCCTGGGTGAAAATCACTGATGTTCACCAGGTAGACCATGAAATGGGAGGACATTTCAAGTAGAAGAAATAGGAATAACTACATGGAAGTATTCAAGAAAGGGTTATTCATGGAGCTACAAACACCTCCAGGACTACTGAAAGTTTGCACAGGGTAGTAGTGGGAGAGAAAAATGGAAAATTTTTCCAGGCCCCAAGTTACATCATACTAAGTAACATGAACGTAAAGCCAGTTAGTGGCTTTAGGCAACAGAGGCAAGTGACCCAAACTGCGTATTAGAGAGATCACTGTGACACAGGGGTAAGATGAATTGAAGAGAGAGAGACCAAAGTCAGGGAAGTCAAGCAAGAGACCATTGCTATTGTTCAGGTGAAAAAACAGTGAGAGCCTGATTCAAAGCAATGTTTTAGGGAAGACAAAGAAATATGAGAGATTAAAGAACAAAATGAAAAGGCCATGGTGCTTAACTAGATGTAGGGCATCCAGCCCAGGAGGAATGCATCTACAGTAACTCCTTGGTTCCTGGCTTAGACAGTGGGGAAGCCAGTGCCACTGATCAAGGGGAAAGTGAAAAGAGGAAGCAGACAGATGACTTGAAGAAAGAAAGAAAAATGAGTTCTGGCCATTAAGAGCTTGAGATGTGATGACTGGTGTCCAAGACAGGTCAAAAGTAGGGACCTGCAGTTCAAGAAAGAGGTCTGGGCTGGAGAGAAAGATTTTGATAAGACAGTAACAGTAATTAAAGTCATTTGGGAGTAAATGAGATGGAGTAAGGGAGTGGATGCACACAAACTTAAAAAAGGGCTTAGAACAGAAACTTGGAGAAGTCCAGGAGAAAGGCAGAGGCAGCAGAGCTCACAGAAGGCATTGAGGAGTAGGAAATAGGGCTGACCCCTATGAAGCACTGTTTATTGTGCTAGACAATGTGCGTCTGGTCCTCACAAACATACAGAGCACCTGCCATTACTGTCCCCATTTTAGAGATGGGAAAAGTAAGGCATAAAGAGGTTACACGCCTTGCTCAAGGGCACACAACAACTAAAGGGTAGAATGGAGATTCAAAACCAAGTAGTCTTGTTTCAGATTCCACACTCCCAACCATCTATTACCATATTAGAAATTTAGAAGGGGACAAATGTGACAAAATCCAAGAGAAGTGAACAAGCAAAAGCTGTGCAGCAAGGCAAGATAAGACCTGAGAAGGAACACTGAAGCCATGACTGGAGAGGTCACTGGTCTGCTCGGCCGCACTCACGCTGGAAGGAGCAGCCTGACAGGGCAGTGCGGCAGTACCAAGAGGCTAGGAGCGGAGAACGTTCAACAGCAAACACTTTAAGAGTGCAGGAAAATGAGAGCTCTGCAGCTAAAGTTGTTAGAAAAGACTCTGCCTTGTGTGTCTCTCAAGCTGTGTCTCAGAAAGGAGGAACAGACTGAGCACTGTTTCAAAAGCCAAGTCAAAAACTGTTTTGTTACTGTGACTAAGATCCATCTATACCCCTGGGCTCCTGTGATCTGAACAAATGTGAACTACCTATGATAAGAATAATAACTACAAATTTCTATCACATATACAATCAGGATGTAAGATCAGCAGTGGGGATTCAAGATTAAAACAGAAAAGAACTTTCCTACAGGGTAAATATTAAAACAGCCCAATGAGTTACAAAAAAAAAATCTTCAACCAACAAATTAAATATTAAATACATTGTCCTGAATATTACTAAAGGCAGAGAGAAATATAAGATCCTGCCCTCAAGACATTTATAGGGAGACAAGTTCATTATTTATTTTTATTTGTTATTTTATTTATTTTCTTTACATTATCGTGTTGGTTTTGCAATACATTGACATGCATCCACCATACAGTATACTAACGCATATATATGGAATTTAGAAAGATGGTAACGATAACCCTGTATGCGAGACAGCAAAAGAGACACAGATGTATAGGACAATCTTTTGGAATCTGTGGGAGAGGGCGAGGGTGGGATGATATAGAAGAATGGCATTGAAACATGTAAATTATCATATTTGAAATCAATCGCCAGCCCAGGTTTGATGCATGATACAGGGTGCTCAGGGCTGGTGCACTGGGATGACCCAGAGGGATGGAATCAGGAGGGAGGTGGGAGAGACAAGTTCAAACACATGAAGAGTTTAGCAGCAATTTAAGAGCTTAAATAATAATTCAATAATAATACATAATTGTGGGCTTCCCTGATGGCTCAGTGGTTAAAAGAAAAAA